>PVJC01019206.1:0-30484 GCA_004026665.1 Murina feae
ACACACACACACACACACACACACACAGAAGGCACCTGGCAGACTGGGGCCATCATAGGACATCCACTGAGGGGTCCCAGACTGTGAGAGGGCACAGGTCGGGCTGAGGGACTCCCTCCACGCCGAGTGCACAAATTTTTGTGCACCGGGCCCCTAGTTAATAGTATAATTCCCAATGGTGGATGTAAGAATGTCATGCTCCATTGTAGTGTCCATTGTTATTGTCCAAGTAGAGAATAAACCACACATTCATTCTTAGAAAATTCTTCTTCCCAGGTAGATGCTGAAAAAGGATTTTGGGCTCTGCTGGTGTCTGTTGGATCACCTGATGAAACCTAGAGGTGTTGCCCTCAGATTTCTTGCCTCTTATTTCCCAGTGACCTCATGAGAAGACTAGGAGAAGAAAGATATCAAGCTAAAAGGAAATTCCATTAGAACCATTGAGTAGAATTGCAACTTTTGCTCTCTTGGAGGTAACAACCTTCACTCCAGCTTTAGGTCAAAGCTAGAGTAAGTAAACAATTATAACACCCCATAGGGTTGCAACTATTTATCTAAAAGATCTTGAACATTCAACAGGAGCAGATAGGCAGTAGACAGGCAATCTTCTAGGCTATGAAACAGGCCCATTGAGCCAGTGTTCCTGCTGACTGGCCTGGCACATTCCTTTAGCTGATTTTCTAGGACCTGGGTTTTCCCTCTCCATAGGGATATAGAAATCATATCAGTTTAAAGCTTAAGGCTGTGTGATCAGACAGACCTGGGCTTGAATTACATCACTGGTCATATTACTTTGGACATGTGACATGACCTTTTTGAACCTTGTTTTTCTCATTTGATAAATAGGTGGTAATAGATTATCTCTTTCATATGGTAGTTATGAAGATTAAACTTTAAACATGAAGGTTAAACATATGAAAGTTTCTAGCATCAGAAATCCTTTAAGAATTTCCCTTTTATGTTGCTGTTTTCATTACTATAGTCTTTGGTATCACTGACCTTGAACATCATTCTCTTTCTGATAAGACCGTAGTACCTATTAGTACTCATTCTGCAAGAGAAATTGTTACTCTGGTGTTTGTCTTTCTTGAGTTTCACTATGTTATTTTTTGTCTTGCCCCATCTCAGAATGGTCTTTCAAATTTGTCCATGTGATACCACCAACCATAAGAATAGTGTTCTGATAAAAGACAATTATTTTTACTATAGGTTCTCTGGGATTTATGTCATCTCTGTACATAAATTCAAATGTGATCTAAACAAGAAGGTATGGATTTTGAAAAGATAAATATATAGAAAGGAAGGATGTAGATACACACACACACATATACACACACCACAACATACATATACACTTAAATTTTATTGCATGGACCCTGTTGGGGAAAATAAGATTTAACTTTTAGATTCTCTCCCTGTGTAGTATAGGTGTTATGAAAATGCCTGTCAGGAAAAGTAATGTCTTTAATATTGCACCACTCTTAAACATCAGCAGAGATTTCTGTGCATTGCAAATAATTCCATCACCTACCTGCTCATATTGCATTGCTCTGTGTTTTATCTGTGGTAGGACAATATCAATACGTCAAGGATGAGGAAAAGGATGTTTCATGCCATTGATGTAGAAAGGCATAATGACAAGTGCATAAAAAGGGCAGCCAAAGATGCCACAAAGTTGTCACAGGAAAAGGCCAGGATCTCTCACTGGTGTGCACTGACTTGATTCTTTTCTCAGCAAGGGTCCTGAGACTGTCAATGCTATCTGTGGCATTGATCATGGATTCTAAAGAAGATAAAGCAACACTGATTAAAAAAAAATAAAAGCTGTTCAGTAACTACTGGGTGTCTGGGATATAAATAATAAATAGATGAAGGCTGTTTGGAGCCTTTGGGAAACAAATCAGAGTGTTCCAGGGTGAGCTAGTGAGCAACTCCCAAGAGAGCCTGATTTTGCAAGGTACCATGGAAAGAAATTTCTTTGAGACCTGGAGTATAATTGATGAGAGGAAGGTAGATTTTTCCATAGAGAAGGAATTGGTGTATGGAGGAGAAAATAGGTGATTATTCTAGGTGTATACCATTTTCATGGAAGCAAAATTAGAAAAGAGGATATAAAGATCATTTTCTTCTTACTCTTACTCTTTTACTGCCCCATTTTTTAAAATTTTGTTTTATTGCTTAAAGTATTACAAAGAGTGTTAAATAAGTCTCCATTTTTTCACTTGACCTTCCCCCCTCCTCCCATACTCCCCAATGTCTTGTATCCATTGATTATGCTTATATGCATGCGTACAAGTCCTTCAGTTGATCTCTTAACTCCCCCCAACCCTCCCAAGCCTTCCAGCTGTAGTTTGACAGTCTGTTCAATGCTGTTCTGCCCCATTTTTGGCTTTGTCACATCTTCTCTGCATTTTCCTAACAGCCTCTTCCTTCTTTACTTCATTCTGTATAATCAATGAGGGAGATGAAAGTGGAGGGAGAGGAGGTGGAGGGGAATTTCCAATAGGCAAAATAAACAAGACTAACTTCCAAGAGTTTTATCTTTTAGGAAATGTAGCTAGGAATAAAAAATTCTAAATGAGAAGTTTATATTCTTCTGAACAGATATGCTATTATATTTCTAACTCTCTTTTCGGGACCTGAAGCAGACCAAAAACCATAACAGGCAGAATAAAGATGTCAATCCATGTGTAAAATGTTCCTCTCCTTAAGCCAAATCTCACACTTTTTCCTTTCTTCCTAAACCTCTCCAGGGTATGGGAGAGGAGCTTATCTCTTTGCTTCCCCAATCTTTTAAAGTATGGCCCATAATAGTTACTCAATAAAGTTACTTTGCTATGGAATACATGAGTGAGGGATGGCCCAGTGTCTCTTCAGATCTCCAAGACAAGAGAAAGGAGAAAAAATTGGAGATCTATCTATCATTTGTTGTAATACTTATCTATCATTTGTTGTAATAATTTAAGCAATAAAAAAAAAAGAAAAAAAAAAGAGAAAGGAGAGAAACCAACAGCATTCTTCTCATTAGCTGCCACCCAGCCCTGCAGCCACACACCAGCTAAGCACCTCAGCTTCCCAGATTTCCCCACCCCCCTTAGGCCATTTTTATTTGCATTTTTCCAGTTTGAATAAAATTTAGATAGTTCTTTATTTGTTTCTAATGTTATCTTCTCTGTTACCTTTAACAATCAATTTGAAACTTGTAATCTCACTACAGTCAGCTATTAAGCCCTCATAACACTCATCTAAATAGACTCTGGACAGTACCAGATCCTTTTGTAAAAATAATGGCTACCTCTTATCTAACCAGTTCATTGTTATTCTCCTTTCCCTCTTCTGCATTCCTCTATTGCAACAAAATGTTGAGACAAGTTCATTTTAATTAACTTCTCAAGCTTACTCCCAAATTTAGCAAACTATTACAAGTAAAGAAATAAAAGAACAATACCCTTGTGACACTACACAGTGTAATTAGTATGCATTGTTTTTGTGGGTTTTTTAAAATATGTGTACATGTTGGCAAGCAATTTTTTTCCAAAAAAAAAAATAAAGGGGGAGAAATTTCAGTTCATCTTGTTTTATGATATACAGACCTAACACACTTTTTATAAGAAGCAACCTCCAGGCAAAGAGGTAAGTATAATTTCTCCACCTTAGGGAATAGTTAATATATGTTTTAATGCTATCATGAATGCTGATGGAAAAAAAGAGAGTTTTAATATATTTTACATTTTTCTTCTGAGCCAAAATATTGAGAGCTTGTGTATTAAGAAAAAAAAAGTCATAAGGGCTAACACCAGTAAATTATGAATCATACATACATGTGCACATAGAAATAAATGAATGGATATTTATATATCTAATACCTAGAAATAAATCATCGGTTTCTTGTGTGCATTTGTGGAAATGTGAAGATAAGTTCAAGGGTATGTATCTGGATTTGAAACTAATTTGGAAAAGTCGACATCTCAGGTTTATAAATATATCTCATTTTTCACAGCTTCAGCCAGATTTTCTTTTCTCCTTTTTCTCAGGCATTGTGAGAGGATATCAATAAAGTGTAATTATTCTCTTGCTGGGCCATATGTGCAGTAAATTTCCAGATAACCAAATTCTATTACTGATGAAATTTCCAGAGGGAACATCATTTTAGAAAAGCTGGTGGTGTTTGGGGTTTTCAAATAGTAATTAGATATGATAATTCTCTACAAAATAAGAAAGAATGAAGAATCTGACATTTTTCTGAATAGAATGGAGTGAATACACTCCAAAGGATCTTAGGTCATTCTTTATCTTATCAAAGGGCATTTTGCTTATCAGGGGAAATCTAATGATTATGATTATAACCTTCATTCACAGGCATTCATTACAGTTTTAGGCTTCCATATCTAATCACTTGGCCTCAATTATTTTTTATAAGGCAGGAATAAGTCAATTCTGGACTTAAGACCCACTAAGTGTCTTAACTTGTCTTTTGATCCACACCCCTCACCCCCACTAATGCACACACATTTTTCCCCCTAAATGGGCTTTTCAATGAAACACAAGTGATATTGACAATGTCTTATTGTTAGGTTGAAGGGGGTTCAAGGGGCTGATGCATGCCTCCACAAGGTCAGCTACCAGACAGATGATGACATAGATTCCTTCCTGGAAACCTTGAAGACCACCGCTGCAGGAACTCCCACAGCTCACACTCCCCTGCCCTCGCTGAACAGCTGTATAAAAAACACCCCTTACTCCCTGTCAGTGTGACTCCACAGGCCGGATCCCAAGACCTGTGGACCTCACCCACCCGGTAGCTCAGAATAAATTCCCCTTCTTCAATCTGCCTGACTCTCTGACTCAGTTTCCTGCACCGCGAACCTCAGAATATGAGTGAAAAGAAGTGAACAGATGACAGGGAGCAGGTGGAAGAATAACATTACAATTAGAACTGGTTAGTGATGGGATCATAGACATACAGGCAAGTATTGGTTAGACATGAGGGCAGATTTTTTTATTTTTATGTATTTTTTTCTTTATTGATTTCAGAGAGAGGAAGGGAGAGGGAAAGAGGAATAGAAACATCAATGATGAGAGAGAATCATCGATCAGCTGCCTCTGGCACATGCATCCTCCTGGAGATCGAGCCCAAAACCTGGGCATGTGCCCTGACTGGGAATTGAACCATGACCTCCTGGTTCATATGTCAATGCCAACCACTGAGTCACACCAGCCAGACAGGACACTTTTTTTTTTTTTTTTTAAATAAAACACAAATGTCAGAGTTCTGCTTTTGCTCAATCCCCACATCATTATTCTCAGGTGGTGGGAAGTAATAGACATTATAATTATACAGCAAGAATCAGAGAGGTTACATGTTGGCCCAAAGTTCACAGAAAGCCAAAGGAAAATAAAGGTTTCCTGACACATTTATCCAGTTATTTTCCTCTTATTATCTTTCACTGTCACATAGTTTTTATGGGCTACTCAGAAGTAGGTTTATGCCCCCTTCCTACACAAATATAGCAATGCTATCTTTCACAATGCGTAAGAAATGTCCTGAAAAGTTGACTATAAATTGAACTCTCATAAATCAAATACCAAAGGGAAAAAAATGCTAAAATGGGAGACAGAATAGAAGTGAGAATTTTAACAGTGTGCATTTTAAAAAAATATGTTTATTATATTTTCAAAAATAATTAGTGTTTTAAAAATTACATAAAATACAATTTCAATGCACTTGAGAAACGTTAAAAGGAACTTTGCATAAAATAAAAATAATGTATGACTATAAATAAGTACACCATTCCTTAGCCATGTGAGAGCCTTAAATAAAATATAAAATATGTGTATACTACAAGACTTCACAGAACCTTTATTTTGCTAATATACCCTGTGAATAACTAAGGGCAGGAACAGTACTAAAAAGCTTTCCAATATATACTTACCATTTAATATCTTCTTTACTCTTTATTCCCAAGGAAAATACTAAGGGACTGGTTTTTAAGGGAATATACTATGGGAAACAGCAGTCTAATTATATTGTCTTTAAGTAAGAATATCAATAGCAGTTGCTATTAGTGTATCTAATGCTGGGCTGAAGGTGTAGTGGAGCTCAGTGAACATGACTTTGTATATTTGTTTCTTATCATAGCAAACATCCTTTAGACACCAAACTGGGAATCCTCTATTCACTTCCAGAGGTGAAAACGCTATCCACTTTGAAACCCAAAATATTGTTCAAAGATAATGTTTACACATTCCACAAATCTTTCCTCTCAAAATTATTTAATCCTCCATGTCAAATATCAATAAGATTAGACACTGTCATGGTTTGATTCAAAAGTACATTAAGAAAAAAACAAACATGTTGAGGGAAGATGATTTGACTGGGTGGTGAGCACACAGTGCAATATATGGATCATGTATCATAGAAATCTACACTTGAAACCAATATTATCTTATTAACCAATGTCATTCAATAAATTTAATTAAATCAAACAAATTAAACTTAAACATGGATATCTAGTTGAAAAGTGACTTTTAATTGTTATTCTCTATTATTTTTCTAGGATAAACATGGGACTTGTCTCTAGAATGTATGTGGAAAATCCTGTCAAATTGAAATGTAATACTCTTTTATAAAGAGTGTCTGGTCAACATATACATACTGCAGGAATGCTAGAATAGAGACCCATGGACCAATCCAGTTTTTGAAAGAAGCAATGTGAGAGCCTTAAATAAAATTTAAAATGTGTGTAAACTACAAGACTTCCAATCATTTCTAAGGTAGAACATAACTAATTCATTCTAAATGTCAACTGAACTAACTGGAATCCACACTAGTCTTTTAGGAGCAAATCATGATTCAGCCTAGGCTTCTGTGGGCAAAGCCTAGGCGATTAGATGTCCTGCTCAGTAAGAAGAGGACAGCAGATGAAGAGGGAACTTGCCAGCTTAATTAGAAGGATTTCCTAGCTCCTAGCTCCCAATTCATATTTTTATATCCACACTGCACATTATTGACTCTCACCACATGTTTGTTGGAGGAATGAATGTAGAGAGTGAGTCAGGAATGAAAAAAAAAATCCATCCAAAGTAATGGTTTTAGAAGTGAAATCCCTAATGAGATTTCCAGGCAATAAAGATTGTTAGGATTGCTATAAGGACTTACTGGTTAGTAAGATTGACTGACCTGGTTTTTGTTTTTTTTCAGAGAAATTTAACAGCATTTATGTGACAGAATATTCATGAGGATTAATGAGCTCATTTTGGGAAGGTACTTTGAGATCCCTGGAGGAAACATGACAAGATTTTAAGTAGTTTATGTTTAATAAATTACTTCCCAAGTTATCTAAATAGGACTCTGTCTCAACTGTTGCAATATTTATTTTGATGCATATTAAATATGGATCCCTGTATGACAACTATTATATGCTACACATTATGTTATAGTTCAGATATTATATTCTGTACATAATGAAGTTCTATAAGAAAGCTTTAGGATAGCAGAAAGTCGGATCCTTCTCTTGGCTTGTGTATCAACAAGATGCTAATGGGAAAAATCCTTCCTGACCATCATAGGTAATCAGTTTATTCCCTGAAGCATGAGATCTGATTACCTTTATCTGTACTTCACACATGCAGTTTATTCGATCTGTCAACCTAACTGAAAGAAATTCCAATGTGGTACCTGCAATTTAAAGAATTTCTTAACTGGAAAGCAGGCATTACTGAAAGTGAGCAAACTCTAAGGGTATTATTATAAGGGGAGATGAACTCTAAGTTAATATTGAGAAGTTCAACAACCAAGAAGTATGGAGTGTTTTTCTATGGCATTCAAAAGAGCAAAAGAAAATCTTTCAGACAGTCTAATTAATATGGATTTCAAATTTTTAAGAATGAATTCCTCTTTTTTAATATTTTTGATTTCAAAGAGGGAAGGAGAGATAGAAACATCAATGATGAGAATCATTAATTGGCTGTCTCTTCCACGCCCCCTACTGGGGATTGAGCCCCCACAACCGGGGCATGTGCTGGACAGGAATCAAACCCTTTCAAACCTGTGAACCTTTCAAACCTGTGAACCAATGCTCTATCCACTGAGCCAAACCAGCTAGGGCACAAGGTTCTCTTTTTAATACAACCTCAAGAGAACAGATACCTAGATATCAATGCTTCATACAACATTTTGTGCCTTAATCATGGTAATAACATTTTTTTTTTAAAAAAAGGAAAAAACAGATTAAAGATACGGAAATGGACAGAGAGGATAGAAAACTATGGAAAAAAGTAGCAATTCCAGGTACTATAGGACACAAAAGCTGATCAACTCACCCTTCAGAGCTATAGTCAGTTGAACACATTCTCAATCTGGATTCTCACAATAGGTTCTCTCCTGCCCTATGACATAAGCCAAATTACCTAAGTGTTTTGTCCTCAGTTTTCACCCCACAGCACATAAAAATACTTTTAATGTTTCTTCTATTTCAAATCATTTCTCTATGTGTTCATATTATCCCCTGAGACCAACAAAGAAGATATGAATTTAGATGCTGGAATCTAAATTTCCTCTCTTATCACTCTCCCAAACCCCACCCTACCACAGCTAGTTTAACATTTGATTTCCAACAAAATGGCAGTTTTAGTGGCCTGATTTTAGGGTACTAAACATAAAATAAAAGCCTGTTAGATTATGCTTTAAATGTGGTTTATCAGCTTAAATCAAGATGTGCTTCTAAGACAAGCCAAATAAGTGACTAATTTGAGAATATATTATTCTCTGATAAATTAGCAGAGAAGTCAGAAAATATCGACTAATCATTGACTGCCTCAGACTCATCTCTCAGATCTGAGCTAGTCCTTAGTCTGAGGAAAGCATGCCTAGAGAAACAAATTAGCGTTGCCATCCTCCATTGAGTTGACAAATGAGCAACACACTATCTTATTGAAATAGTGAAACACTTTTATAGCAAAGTTGACTACTAAATGGAGGGAAGGGGTAGAATGGGGAATAGAGAGAATATTTTGTTTTCCTCAATTATCAGCTGAACCATCTTTGCCACCCATCATTATGACACTAATACACACCCACATTGGCTTTGACTGAAACCTATAAAGAAACAAATACTACAAATACTATTTCAACCTTTTACATTTGAAAATTAATCAGATTAAGGAAATAAATGACGACTGGTCTATGCATACCACCAAGGTCATTTTAAAGAGCTCTCTTTAGCCTCAAGATAAAATTTTACCTAGTTGGGTCTCCCAATGAAAATGCAGAAAGCAAAGTAACAGTCAAGAGAATCCAATGGTATGATCCAGGGAATCTAATTGCTTGGTCTTGCTTTTGAAGATCCCACTTTGAAATAAACTCTACTTGTGTGCCTGAGGAATGAAAAAGGACTTTTATATCATTAGCCAGGAATCATGATTCAAGAATATTTTCAAATACAAATCAGATGCATTAAACAAATGCAACTTTCCCTACAATGGCTCATAATAGCTTCCTAAGCACTCTTAAAATCTCTGGTATGCTAAGGAAAGGATAAAAGTCAGGGTCACTATTGCTCTCCTCATTTTACAGGTGAGTAAAATGAGGCTCAGAAATGTTGAACAACAATTGGAGGTCACATTAGTAACCCCCTTTGAGAGCCCAGTCTTCTGGGCCAGAGGAGAATCCTCTCTCACCTTCAGTATCCTGCCTATACCTGTCAGAGAGGAAGTAGGAAGCAGAGGAGAGAATCACAAAGATGCTTGCTTCACAAAATGAATTAGTAAGGACAATAATTCGCCAAAGAAGAAACCCTTCCCCATGGCTGACCAAGTCCAGTGTACTGCAATGAAATGGGCTTTAGCTGCTTTCATGGAGGACTTAAAATATAAACAGGTTCAGAGGCAGTAATAACCAAGGTCAGTCATTTCAACCTGTGGTCCTTGCTTTTTGTGGCTAAGTCACAAGGGTAGAAGGTAAATTCCTATTTACCTTGCTCCTGTAGAGAACATAAAGGCCATTGCTTCTAGCTTCCTCCCTAAGCTTCAGTCAGTGGTGCTGAGATGCCACACTGGAATCCTTAGCTAGCAACCCTTGTGGCTTTAAAGAGAGGCAGGGTCCACTGGGTCACTCAGCCTCCAGCAAGAGCAGGGATGTGTCTATGGTTTGGTCATATGAGGTGGTTGTACGCACACCAAGCTCCCTTCTTACACCAGGCTTCTTTCTTCAAAACTGGTACCCAGTAAATCTACCCTGAATTCCCTTTGGGGAAAAAACAATGACATATATTCCAGCCTATTGTGTGGTAGTTCCCAGAGCCCTTTCCTTTTCCAGATTCCAGTTTGAAATGCTCAGGCTCAAGTCCAGCTACAAAGTGCACCAGATTCATTTAGTTGCTCGGAGCCTCATTATGGCTCACCTCTGGGTATGTAACCAGCCATTTAGTCACATAACAGAATCATTCTTTAATAAGGTGCTCATTTAAAGAGTTTTTCCTACAGGGTTTGCCCATCTGAGAGCTCCCAGAGTGTTGATAGGAAGTTTGCATGCTGAATATTCACCCTCTGCCAAACAGGCTCCCCTTCCCTCCTAGGATTTCAGCTTTTCTGAAGGTTCTGTAGCTGCATTGGATCTACAGAGTGAGGCCTAGCCACTGGCAGCACAAGGAAAGAAAAAGACAGAGACACACTGGGACAAGACTGAGAGCTGCCAAATTATATCCCAGGGGGCCACTGCTCACTGGGAGAGCAGCCCAACTTTCTGGGTAATCCATCTTCTTGATGTGTTCCCTTCCTAGGAGTTGGTTTTCTCCAACAGACTTTCTTCTCCTGACAAACAGGGCAGATCTGTCTTTACTCCTCCCCCTATCTACAAAAAAAAAAAAAAAGTCACCTCAAGTCACCTCTGGAGTGCCTTACACACTCCCCTTCCCTCATGTCCCAGTTATTTGTCTACCACACAGTTTACTGAATGATGAGAACCCCCAAGAACTGTGCTGATTAGATAAGTGTCTAGCTAGAATTGGACACCATTTTTTCCTGGGCCATCTGCCCCTTGCAGCCTCTCTTTGCATCACACTCAAGGGGAACTGTCAAAGCTAAGAATCAAAACAAAATGCAAGTTTCAACCCAGAGAAGCATCACCAATATAATGATTTTAAAGGCACAGAAATCTTATAAAATATGCCTAATGGAGATTAGGCAATATACTATTCAGATAATCTCTTAATGTAAAGGAAGAAATAGTCTATATTTAAGATGTTTATTCAAGCAACTAGAATGTCAGTGCTGGAAATGAGATTATCATGGGTCTTAGTCCTGGCCAAACTGCTGAATATTTGGGATTTTAAGTCTCTTCTTTAACCTCTCAGGAGCTCAGTTTGCTAATCTATAAGAAGGAGTTTGCTGAAGACGATCCCTTTGTTCCATTCCAGTGCTAAAACTCCATGTGGGAATCTCATCTGGGATGTACAGAAAGGGTATAATATGTGTGCCAGGGCCACTTGCTTCTAAAAACAACAACAACAACAAATTAAAAGGTGAACTTCAAAAAATGTGTAATCCAGACAGAAATATGGTATATTTACATTCCTAAATGTCTATATGACTTTTGATTTGGAGAGCTTTCAAAGTTTCCCAGGCCCCAAACCTAATTGTAAATCTCCTCTCATTGGAGACCTCAGGCAGTCACCAGGTGCAAATTGATCAGCTATAGCTAATGTATTTTGCTAATGAGCCAAAGGCACAAATAAACTCTCTCTCTCTCTCTCTCTCTCTCTCTCTCTCTCTCTCTCTCTCTCTCTCCACACACACACATATACACACACATATATACATACATACATATATATACATATATGTATACATATATACATATATATGTATACATATATACACACACACATATATACATATATATGTGTGTGTGTATGTGTGTGTGTGGAAAGAGAGAGAAAGAGAGGATCCAAGCTCTGTTGGATGCTTTTTTATTTTAATTCTCTACCTACTAACTGCCTCTTTTAAGACTTGGCATAATCCAGTGTCTGTCCTCAGATGAGGTTGAGAAGCTATTTGTGGAGAAGCAGTTAGACATTAAACATTTGTCTTAGTCAAGTAGTTGATTGGCATAAAAGCATCAAATATTTTGTTACTTAGTCATCTAAATTTAATGCAATTTTTATACTTAACTGTAGTTCCTCAAAATGATATTTTTATTAAATACTTTTTTAGATTTTAAACAACCAATTATTTAATACTCCAAAAGATTCTTCCAAGTAGTCATTCCTCCCCTCCGCATTGCCAAGATTTCAAGTACAGGAAGTTTATCAGTGAGATATACAACCGAGCTCCTGGAGGGATACACTACACTGTTAGCACTTCAGGGAAGGCTTTTGCTATCTCTTGAGAACTGTATAAGGTCTGAGAGTTCACCAATATCAGTTCCACAGAGCAGATCCTCCCCTAACATGCACATTAATTTAAAAAATGGAATGTCAGACAAAAGGTACCTAAATACCTGGGTCTTTCTGAAATATGTATTTTTTTCTTTCTTGAATATGTGTATCCTGTTTGCTTTGACCTACTTAAATCATTATTTAAAAAATAGCCTTTCTACTGCACTGGGGGAAGATGTCACTGGCAAGAGCTTAACTGTCACATTTGAGGTCACCATTAATCTCACCATTTGGGAGATTAAGTGAAAAGTCTAAAAAGAATGGAAGGGTCACCAGGAAGGGGCCTTAACAAAATATGCATTTTCTTTAGAAGCCTGAGTAGGATGGTTACAATGACACAATGTAAAGTCTATTCATTTGGGTTAAAATGAAGCACTTTAACAAATAGCAAATGCATACAGAGCAATCATATTTAACCCTGTGGTAGCATTTTCTTAACCAGACTCTTTCTGAGAAGAGTTATTCAAATGCTGAGCCATGGGCAAATGAGACTCAGAATGTGGAATTTGAATAATAAAAAGGGTTTAAAAATGTCTAAATGTCAAGATAAGAATCCAAAAATCTAAGTAGGCAAGGGCTGACTTGAAGGTACCAGGGAAAGAGAAGACTTAACAAAAACAAATTTGTACAAAGGCAATGCCCCCACCAGGGACATGGAACACCTGAATCACTGGTGTGTTTCCATTGCCTAGAACAATGTCTAGAACATAACGCTAGTAATCATGATTACATGAATGAGTAGACTCTCTTCAAAGAAATGTTTAAATATAGTTTTGTATGGTTTAATTTTACATGGACATGAAGAGAGAAGGAATGCCAAAAGATGCCTGAAACCTACATTGGAAAACTAGAAATGAGCATGTGTCCACATTTGGTGGTAAATTCACTAAACAAAGCTGAAACCCAAATAGGAGTCTATATTTATCAGGAACATGGTTCTTAAAATAAATAAAAGGGGCAGAAAAATAGAAGTTGGCATACAAATAATATAACAAATTGATGGAATACAATCATTTAACAGTAATTAGGTGGAATTAATTACAAGTTAAAAATGTTTCTCTTTATTGGGATATATTGAGTTTGATGGAGAAATCAGAAGTGAAGCAAGAGGAACTTACATTTAATGTACTCAAAGTTAAGGCCAAAAAATAGCCTTGAATACAGCACACCAATAATTCTTCATATTTCCTCATGGACTATCTATAAAATAATGTCTTGCCTGATAAGAAACCAGTGCTATTGAAGATATGTCTGATGTTCTTAACTATCAAATATTTTCCATTAAGTAGATTTCAATTTTAAGTCAGCAAGTTAATAAAAGGATAGATTAAAAAAACAAAACAAAACACCACACATGCCTTATGCAGCTTGGCTTTCTCTTTTTGCTTGTTATTAACTCTTGCCATATTTTGATGAAGCTCTGTTTCCCCTCACAGTTTAGCCTCTCCTTTTACTTGGTCCTGCTGGAAACTCATGCTGGTCTGCTGCAGATAACCTCTGGTAGTCAGAATAGTGGTGCCCCAAAGATGTCCATATCCTAATCCCCAGGACCTGTGAATATGTTAGGTTACAAAGCGAAAAGGAATTAAAGTAGTGGGCAGAATTGAAGTTGCTGACCAGCTGACCTGAAGAAAGGGGGATTATCCTGGATTATCTGGCAGACTCAATCTAATCACTGGAGTCTTTAAAAATGGACAAGGAGAGCAGGTCAGAAAGATATGAAGGGAGGAGGATTTGACCAGCTGATGTTGGCTTTGAAGAGCCAAAGAATGCAGCAGCTTCCAGAAGCTGGCAATGGCCCTCAGTTTCCAGCCACCAAGAATCAGGAATTTGCAGCCTACAACCCTGAGAAACTGAATTCTGTCAACAACCTAAATGAGCAGGGAACAAATTTGTCCCTAGAACCTACAAAAAGAAACACAGCAGGTTGACACCTTGATTTCAATCCAGGGTGACCCATGCTAGACTTCTCACCTGGAGAACTGCAAGATACAAGCTTTATGTTGTTTTGAGCCATGAGGGTTGTGGTGATTTGTCACAGCAGCCATAGGAAATTGAAACAAAATGCAGCCATCTCTAGGGTAATTTCTGGGACTGCACCCCTTTCAGAGTTATATCAAGAAAAATGAAATAGGAAGAAAGAGCTGGAATAATGCTATGCTAGGTGTACATGATGTTATCTCCGATCAAGGAAGGAAATTGGGATGCGACAGAATTGCTTCCTTTTATCAATATAAAGCATGATACCCATTCTTTAGTTATACTTTACTTCATTCTTAAGGGTTTATTCTAACCAGAAGCTGTCTATCTATCTCATTCCATTAGAGTGATTTGGCCAGTGAGCAGATAAAAATGGGCAGAAACACTGACATCTGGAACAGGTGGTTGCCAAGAGCTCTTTTAATTACTATTCCTCATTAGTGCTCCTGGCTTTTTGGATCCTGGCCTTCATATCTGGCTTTTAAGGTCTAATTGTGGCCACTCTATTTTGGTGGCCTCTGTGGAAGTCCCTCAGTGGCCAACTGGGCTCAGCAGCCTCCCTGACTCCTATATTAGTTTGATGTAACAAAGTTCCATAAACTTGGTGTTTTAACATAGCATAGATGAATCCTCTCACAGTTGTGGAGGCTAGTGGTCTTCCATCAAGGTGTCAGCAGGGCCGTGCTCCCTCTACCAACTTCTGTGATTACCAGCAATCCTGGTGCTTGCCCCTCAATGTTTCCAATCCCTGTCATCCTTCATCATCCCATGGCCATTTTCCCTCTGTATGTCCACCTTCACATAATGTTCTCTTCTCTGTGTGTATCTATCTCTGGGAGTTTTTTTCCTCTTATTATACAAACACCAGTTATCTAATCTAATAAAAGCATAATATTGAAATCGACCACTTCTTTGGGAGGACTAAGCCATGCCCACCAGCCAATCAGAGTGACTGTATGCAAATTAACCCAGCCAAGATGGAGGCCGGCACTCACAGAGCTGCTAGAGTAAACAGGGCACTTCTGTTGCAGCAGGAGTAAAATTATTTATGGGCTGGGCTTCTCCCGGCTACAGGCAACAACATATTTACAACATTGTCTCAATTATAGAAGCCTCTGAGTTGAAGCAAACAGCAGTGCTGGCTGCCACTACTAAGGCAACATTGTCTCAATTATAGAAGTCACGAGCTGAAGCAGACAGGAGGCTTCCTTACCTGCCTAGGCCTCGGCTTAAAGGAACAGTGTATCAATTATAGAAGATAAATAAACCCCAGAAACCTGCTTCCAGCCAGCCTTGCTGGGACATTGGATCAATGGGAGGTATGGGCAGCCTGAAAGTCTGAAAACACCCCTCGGCCCATCACCCATGCTGGCCCCACCCTGATGGAGTGAGGGACGCCACTAGAGAGCTGGGCCAGCCTGCAAACAGCCATAAGCCCCTCACCCAGGCTGACCAGATACCCTAGTAGGGACCCAAAACCTGAAGGGGCTGTGGGAAGCCTGAAAACGGCCCTCAACCCCTCACCCAGACTGACCAGACATGCCAGAAGGTGGTCTCTGACTGTGAGAGGGCACAGGTTGGGCTGAGAGACCTCCAGAGTGCACAAATTTTGTGCACTGGGCCCCTAGTATTGAATAAAGAGATCACCCTATTCCAATATGACCTTATCTTGACTAGTAACGTCTGCAATGGCCCTATTTCAAAATAAGGTCACATTTTGAGCTTCTAGGAAGAACATGAATTTTGAGGAACACTATGCAATCCAGTATAATTTCTAACTCTGAATAGGTCCTAGGTTTTGGCATCTCCTTAAGCTCAGGTGAGTGATTTCTTCCATCTACTACCATCTTGGCCACTTACTGCTGCCATACTTGTCAAACAGTAAGCATAGGTGTGAGAAACTAAATTAAACCAATTAATTATTATTTTTTCATTATGATTTGTAATTAAATTTATAACTTTATAGATCTCCAAGTGATTCACACTTATATTGATACAAATCTCATTATCTCCATCTTACAGTAATATAAACTAAAACATACCAAAAGAGAATAGATTGTCACGAATTGCATAGTTAGTTAAAAATCAAGTCAAGTTAAAGACTAGATTTTGTCACTTTAAGTCCCCATCTCTGAGTCTCCTTTTTACAATCATAATAGAAAAAAATACAAATCGCCCTTATGTCTACAATTGTAGTTTTTTTTTTGTTTGTTTGTTTTTTAATTCATAGGCGTTTAAATGGGCAGGAGGATGATCTATAGCCTCTCTGAATATCTACATGTCCTCTCTAAGCTACCATATTGCTGATGAGTCCTCCCTCCCCACCTCCAAACCCCAGGATAAATAAAATAGAAATTCAGGACAACATATGGTAAAATAATTCTTCCTCCTCTTTACACATAGAACATATCAGAGCGAAATAAAGTCACATTAATATGTAAATAAAATCATTATTTCTAAAAGAACATTACCTTTTAGAAGTCATGGAAATTTCAAATTTGTGTATGTTTGCTACAGCTCTGAAAGAAAATTCCTTTTGTGTCCTAAAGTAGTGTCTTGGTTTGTTGCCCTCATGCATAATATTGATAATCTGTGACTTGCCAGAGCAATGTACTAAACAATGTGCAAAGCATGGATTTAATTCTTGAAAGAGTCAGGAATATTCATCCCCGTGATTGCAACTACTGCCACTGGGAGAGCATCACTGTGAGACCACCAGCATTTGTGCAAACACCTTTTGTTTTTTTTTTAATATATAAAAATGTGATTTAGTAACATGACATTCCTATCTAAAACAGTTAATTGCTAATAAAGATGAATAACTACATCTTTTTTCTTTAAATCATCAAAATAATTTCTGAAGGGAAATCAGTGGTAAATTTCTAAAAGGAAAGACAAGAGTAAAAGGAATAGGATGGGAAAGTATTAAAACAAAAACATAATTTCCAGCAGGGCCTTTCTTCAAAAATCTAACCTGGGTCATTGAAACCTTCATGTGGAGGGGAAAAATCCATAACATAGATCCTCAAAGTGATGAACAATGCCCCCAGCTCCAATGTATAATTCAAATAAACTCTTTATATATTTGCTTTCTGCCTTGTCATCTCTTTAGGTAGAGAATTGTAATGGAAGTCTCCAGGCTTTATCAGTAACTTTTGGTAAATTTCCTAAGACTTCCTGGTCCCTTTCATTTTATTTCACTAGAATTACTGTGAAAGGGAAAATCAGTGCATGTCAATTGTCTCTCTCACATGAAACCAGGAAAATATGATAAAGCACTCTCTAAATGATAGTACTAAACTTTGGTTATTCCTATGTTTAATTCTAAAATGTGAGTCCTGGCCAAATGGCTCAGTTGGTTGAAGCACAGTTTTCAACACCAAAAAGGCTGCAACATAACCATATAACCACACCATTCAATAATAAAACTGTTGGGATGTTAAATTATAATATGACCATTAGATCTGAAATAGAAATAACCATCCATTTAAGAATTTTGATTCTTTGCATTTACCCTTAATAGACCCACACCAATAAATTAAGTTGCTTTCCTCTATAGAGCCCTTAAGCTAAACAGGCCCTCTTAGTATCATAGTGTACCTAGGGGAAAGCCTTTAAAGAAAAGAAATACAATTTGGAAAAAGCCCTGCACTTTTCTTATTAAATCTTTCCACAAGAGCAATGATAATGACAGAATAAGATCTTGCCTCAAGCTTTTACTAATACTAATGATAAAATAACATAAGTATAACAACTAGCACTTACTGAGTGTTGTACATTCCAAAGCTGAGTATTTTATTTATATTTATGTATATTTTAAAAATAGAGTTTCTATTTTAGAGTAGTTTTAGGTTCATAGCAAAACCGAATGTTCTTCATTTCATTTCTACCAGCACCACCCTAAATCAAGATGCCATCGTATCACACTGGGACAATTAAAGTAGCCTCCTAACTGGCTTCCCACCTTCCTCTTGCCTCTACATAAATAAAATAAGATCATTTACTCCCTAGCTTAAAATGCTATAAATGTGCACCATCAGACTTACCTGGAATCCAGACTCCTCCCCTGGCTTACATAATCAGTCCCTGCCTACATGTCTTATTCCCCTCACTCATCCCACTGTTGATTCCATCCAGGCTTTCTGGTACTCTAAAAAGCCAAGCTTATTTCTGCTATAAGACTTTTACTTTAATAATTCCTCTGACTTAGGTGTGCCTTTCCAGCCCTTGTGGACCTCCCTTTTATCATTTGAGCTTTGAGATTTTTTTTTTATTCACACAACCCAAGTTATCTCCCAATCATACCCCTTGCCTCACTCTTTTTTATCCCAGCTTCTATCAGAAACTGACATCCTCTTCTCCTTTGTAATTTACTTATTGCTTTTCTCCCTCAAGAGAATACACGGTGAGCCTGTCTTGTTCAACAGCATATACCCTGTAGAATATAACCTGGGAATAGTCATGTGCTCAATAAAGTTGGCTGAATGAAAGAGTGAATGAGTTTAATTCCTACGGCCATGCTGTGAAACAGGTATTCTATTTTCTCCCAATTTATGAACTCCAGTGAAATAGAGATTATTGAAGGTCACTCAGTGACTTAACAGGGGCAGAATCAACATTCAAGCCCAGATCTGTCTGACTTCATGTTGGATCTGTACAACAGATCAATCAAGAAAATGCACTTATATGTAGAAATTGTTTACATGCAAGTTATAGATCTGGAAAAAAAAAGGGGGGGTTTATCATCTCAAATAAAAATAGGGCAATTATAGGAGTGCTATTTTGGAGGTTCAATAATAAACATCAAGGAAACAAGTTCTTTCCAGTTTTTTGTTTTAGATATTGGCAGGTAGGTTTTGTCCACATGTCAGATACGAAACCAATAGTGTATACAATAGAATAATCACTTGAAGAGTAAAGAGGCAAATGAGTGTCTGTTTAAATTAATATCTTATTGATAAGAATTCACTAAGGCAACTGAGCATTACAATTAAAGATTTTCTCATTTATGCACTTTAAAAGGGGTTTAGAATCACCTCCAGAGCTTTTACATTTTGATTGCTGATTCTTACTTCAGACTAATTAAATCAGTGTTTCTGGAGGAGGAGTCTGGGCACCAGAGGCTTGTGTGTGTGTGTGTGTGTGTTTAATTCTCTAGATGGTTTTTTTGATAATCACTAGAACTTAATTTGTGTATGCTACCCTGGCCTGAGAATTTTCACTTCTTAATTATTCATTAATTTCTCTTCTTGCTTGAATGTTCTCATTTATTTCTTACTTTCCATTCTATGAATTTTCCTATAATATTTATTAAATCCTGGTTATTGTTAAATGAGCTATACAAATAATGTTGATAAGTTCCACTTTTTATCTTGGAGCATTCTTAGAAAAATGAAGAAAGAGTGTTTCAAATATAGAGTACTTAAAAGTGATCCATCTTTCTGTCAGCATGCATGATGCACTGCTCCACTAAATACCATAAAGATACAATCACCTGATTCTTTTTCAAAATGACTAAGCAACGTCTGTGGAGAATTGTGTTTCTCAAAGACAGCCTTAACAACATCTTCTATCCAACTTCCTCTGTCGAAAGTTGACTTTGCCTTGCCCTCATCAAGAAGTAGAGTTTAATTATCTTTCCTCTTGAATCTGGGTTGGTTTGAGTGACTCAACTAGCAACCTAGCAACCAATGAAATGTGGCAGGACTGTCACTGTGCGCTTCTGAGACTTGGTCAGAATAGACAATACAGTTTCCACCTCCTTTCTTGGAATGTTCCCTCTCTAGCAGCTTCCTCTTAGGACCCTCTCAGAAAACCAGACACTCTGAATGAGAACCACAAGCTACATGAAAGGCCACATAGACATTTCCAGCTCAATTTGAACTTCAAGTAATCCAAGTCAAGGCTCCAAACACATGAGGCAAGAAACCTCTAGATAATTCCAGATCTAAGTCATGCAAATCACTACCAACTCTTCATGTCTTCTCAGCTAAGATCCCAGATATCAGGGAGCTGAGAAAAGCCATCCCCATAAAGTCCTTTCCAAATACCTACCTTACAGAATCCATGACATCATAAAATGCTTGTCACTTGTAACCCATTGAATTTGGGTTTGTTTGGTAGACAGTAATAGATAGACATCATAAAATGCTTGTCACTTATAACCCATTGAATTTGGGTTTGTTTGTTAGACAGTAATAGATAACCAGAACCATCTCAGGAGAATAACACCAGGAAAAGCACCAGAAAACACCTTTATCTCTTTAAGTTTTATGAGGTCATACATGTTTGAGTCAGGATCTATATACATAAAACCCTATTTTCAAATAGACCAAATGGCGGAACAACCAAACAACCAAACAACTGAACAACCAGTTGCTATGATGTGCAATGATCACCACTGGGCACATGCAGGCATTGGCAGCAGGTGGCAGAGTGCAGAACATGGCAGGCATCGGCCGCAACGGGATGGTGGAGCAGGTGAGCAGGGGTGCCAGACCAAGGTGGGGCACCAGTCACTGTAATCAGGGCGAGCCTCTGGTGGTTACTGAAAATTCTTTGCTCCCATGCACTGTGGTCCTGCCTGGTGCTTGCACCTGCTGCTGGCACCAGCCCCACTTGCACCTGCTGCTGGTGCTGGAGCTGCCGCTCACATTCACTGGCACTGGCCTTGATCACTCAGTGCTGTCAGTAATTGTGAGTGGCAGCTACCAGCCCTGACTGCCCCTTAGGGCTTCTCCACCTCCCCCCGCGCCTGAGGGGAGATTGGATCTGCAGCCATGGCTTGCACCTGCTGAAGGCACTGGCCCCACTTGCACCCACTGCTGATGCCGGCCCCAAGTGCTCCATGCTGTCAGTGGCTGAAAATGGGGTGAGCACCCTCAGCATATGGGAGTGGTGGTGGTGGGAGCAGGGCTGCAGGCAGAGTGGGAACAGGGATCATGGCAGGAGGGGCTGGGTAAGGGTGTGGAGGATGGGCAGAGACCTGTCCCTGTGCCCACAGCAGTCTCGTGGTCCACAGTTCCTTTCAAAGTGAATGAATTCATGCACTGGGCCCCTAGTATGCATATAAAAATCACATTCAAATAATATTGACATTTATAGAATAAAGTCATTCTTTCAAATAGTACTAGTATGAACCATCAACATTGTGGAGTTCTATTTTCTAGAAAAGGTAGAGATACAATAACCACAAAATGGATCTTTCTTTTGAAAACAAAAAGGGAGGAATCTTAATATAAGATGCTACTTTATTCTTCCTTTGTTAAGTAACCAATATTATCTATGCCAGTCTCAGTACTCCTTAGTAGTACCAGCCTCAAGAAGGAAAGAAACCACAAAACAGTTCAAAGTAATGACTTCCCTTAACTTTTCTGAAACTTGAGCTCATGATGTATCCTTAGAACTCTTTCCATTGCTGTCCTCTTTCTCTCTCCTAAATTTAGAGAAAGTGTAGAAGAGGGAAAATAAAGGAAGTAGAATGTAGCTAAAAACTGCATGTCAATGGGAAGTAAAAAAAATAAAATGAAAATTGCTATAAAACAAATTAAGACATTTGTAGCTGAAAATATCACCAGGCTACCAAACACTTGATAAAGGCTCTTTAGTCTTTCCATAATAAAAGTATAGTCACCCAACAACACTGGTAGCCTATTGCCAGAAGTAGGAGGAAATTACATTCAAGTGGGTCAGGATACAGATAAAGAAAAATCCCAAGGAAGCTTTGACTTGCAGCATATTACCCGCATTCTGCTTTCTGAAACGAAGATCACTTTAGAATTGCCAGGAAGTCAATCTGACCACTCCCACATGTGTTCTCTAACTCAAACACTAGGTTCTTCATCAGCCAGAAAATGAGACAGACTTCATTCATGTGCCAATGTTTCCAGGTTGACCTCACAGCCGCTTCCTCTCTACACCTGCTGTGAGATGGCAACACTCAGCAGGGCAATAAATTCCTTTCTCTCGTAAATATACAGATGGCTTTCTTTTTCTAAAATTAACTAAAAGCCTCATGAAAATGAATAGTATGACTGAGCTTAACAGAGATTACTAGTATGTGTGGCTATGACTATACCAAGTTGAACAATTACTTTTGTCATTTCCGTATGTTTTTTGGTGAAATTAATTGACTTGGAAAGGAATGAAAACATGTCCTTATGATGGATCCTTAAAACAAAGAGCATAACTTTCCAAGAGCGGAAACGTGGTCATATGAGTCTTTCACACTGTGGCAACCCCAAGTCTCTTCTGGAACCAGTCCTGACACATGGAGAAATGAGTGGGGATAGGAGCATGGATGCTCCCCAGGGAACTAGTTGAGGTCCATCCTGTGTATTCTAAAATATACTATCTCCTTTTAAATGGCTAGCATCTCCTTTTAAATATCACTTCTATGCTTTTCTTTTTTATTTATTTTTAAATATATTTTTATTGATTTCAGAGAGGGAGTGAGAGATGGAAACATCAATGATGAGAGATAATCTTTGATCAGCTGCCTTCTGCATGTTCCCTACTGGGGATAGAGCCTATAACCTGGGCATAAGTCCTGTCTGGAAACCAAACCATGACCTTCTGGTTCATAGATCAATGCTCAACCATTGAGACATGATGTCCAGGATGCTTTTGCTTTTTAAAAGTAATTTGGGATATGGTGTGCTAGGAATGTACATAAAAATATGTCATATTTTACTATGCTATGCTTGACTCCAGAAATTTGATTCCATGAATATAACAAATTGAAATTTCTCACAAAAAAAAAAACCACACCTTAAAATGTACACAAAGAGACATAGGGGCACATGTATTTTACATACAACTAGAGGCCCAGTGCACAAAATTTGTGCATGGAGTGGGGGTTGCCTCAGCCTAGCCTGCACCCTCTTCAATCTGGGACCTTGGGGGATGTCTGACTGCCTAAACCAGCAGTTGGACATCCTGTTACAATCCAGGACCGCTGGCTCCTAACTGTTCACCTGCCTGCCTGTCTGATCATCTCTAACTACCCCCTCTGATCACCCTTAACCACCTCTGCCTGCTGGCCTGATTGCCCTAATTGCCCCCCCTGCTCTGCCTGGTTGACCCTAATTGTCCCCTTCTGTCAGCCTGGCCGCCCCTAACTGCCCCCCACTGCCAGCCTTCTTGCCCCTCACTGCCCCCACTGCTAGCCTGATCACCTTATGCAGCCTGCTTGTTGAGTCGTTTGGTTGTCCCTCACTAACCCCCTGCCAGCCTTGTCACCGCATTCATCCTGCCATTCAGTCATTACTATTACTGTGATGGTGTCCTGGACAATTTGCATATTCCTCTATTATTGGTATAGATTTCCTGAGGTATCTAATAAAGTGCATCCACAGATTAATTGCATATAGTGTACTTAACATACCAATCTACCTACGGAGGCATGTACTTCTACCATGCATTTGGTTTTCTTCTTTTTAGGTGTACTCATAAAATTATAAGAACATGAACAAGTCAGAGGGATAGGAGAGAAGATGGGTAGCAACTGAGATAATGCTCTTGTAGAATATTTTTACGAGCACCACTTATGGTAGTTCTATAAAAATATACTTGCAACCTGCAAGATTATAAAAAAAATTTCAGTTGAACTAACAAACCAATTTACCCAAACAACAAGATAAGTTTGTAAACCAAATTACAAAACTGTAATGAAAATTATATAGTCCAATGCTTTCCAACGTGTGTCCAATAGAACATTAGTACCTAAACTGCTCCTATGAAAAAGCATTCCAAAGTAAAATAAGGTTGGAAAATGTTGCATACTATATGTCCCTCCTAGAGAGTCATAATATGGGTGAGTTTTTTTTAAAGGCTCTGAGAAGGTCTGCAGTAAAAATTAATTTTGTTTCACCAGCATTTTCCATACTTATTTGAACACAAAGCTGTGTGTTTGTTTGTGCATGTGTATTCTTTTTGTGGGGGATATGAGAAATACGAGAAGACTGATAAAGTATCCATTCATATATTGGGAAAGAACTAGTCTCATTTGTAATAATATGTACAAAGCACAGCTATTAACAAACCCAGTTTCCTTTAAAGGTCTTCCCAGAAGCAGATAGGAGCAAGGAGGGAGAGGTAGTGTTGAGATATTTTTGAGATTCTTCTCATCTGGGTTTTGCAACACTTTCATCCATCTTTCCTTTCCATTTTCCCCAGGACAGTTAATGGATTAACCTAAAAACATAGAATGTCAGAGGCCAAAACTCTGCAACTGAAAACACATGTAGCTTCTCATATATGAAGGAATAAATCATTTCACAGCCTTTTTCTCACAAAACCCAGAAGAGAATCACAGACAGGGATTTCTTCTTTAGACAATTATTAGCCAAAGCAGGTGGCAGGAATGCCAATGTTTAAAACTGCACTTTGGCAACCAAAGCTGCAGCCTAAACACAACGATGCTCACAGGGGCTCTGCCTGTCTTCTGGCTACTGAGATGCAACATTTACATCCAAATAGTTGCAGACAAATGATCCTGCTTGTTTCCCTTGCCACAGATCCCTGAACATGCACAAAAAGTTGTTCTTCAAGCCAAGAGTGGAGAAATAAAAAGTAGAATAAAACAAAAAGAAATAAATACCAGAAACAATAGGGACTGAAACAAACAAAAATATCATCTCTCAGCACAACCAGCCTTGAGTAGTTTAATTCCTTAATGCTTAGAGCCACACCAGAGAAAATTATGTTGTTAGTATAATAACAGGGGAAAGGGAATTTTAGCTGCAAATTTGTAAAAAAATTTTTCATCTAGTGTTGGACTCTATTGATAGAGTTTATGAAAATCTCAGGTTTTCAGGATATGGATCGGCCTTGCAAGTGATCAAGGCAAGGATTTTGAAGGTTTCCTCTGGAATAACCATTGGAATTTAGCTGTAATTAAATATCAAGTCTCAATAAAAGAAGTCTGTAGATGTGACATGGCCTAATGGTCAAGAGGACAGGTTCTGAAATCAGATGGGAATAGATTCAAATCTAAACTCCACCTCTTAACAGCTAGTTAACCTTGGGAAAATTACTTAATTTGGGGGATCTCAAGTTTTCTCATTGCTAACATAGAATAACAGTAATACCTGCTTCAATGTATTATTGGTTTAGATCATGTAAGACAGACAAAGCATTCAGTGCTTTGTCATAAATGGTAACTGCAATTATTATCATCACTAGAGGCCGGGTGGATGAAATTCATGCACTTGGGGGGTCTCTCAGACCGGCCTGCACCCTCACCCAGTCCAGGAGCCTGCAGAGGATGTCCAGGTGCTGGCTTAGGCCCACTCCCCACAGAGCCTAAGCTGAGAGTCAGACATCTTTAGCATTGCTGCAGAGGTGGCAGAGGCTCCTGCCACTGCTGCTGTGCTCACCAGTGGTAAACCCTGCTCAAGGCTTCTGGTTGAGTGGTGCTCCCCCTGTGGGAGCACACTGACCACCAGGGGGAAGTTCTTGCATTGAGTGTCTGCCCCCTGGTGGTCAGTGTGTGTCATAGTGACTGGTTGTTCTGCTGTTTGGTCAATTTTCATATTAGCCTTTTATTATATAGGATTATTTTTCAGGTTGAATGTTAGTGGTCCTTTTCCTTAATTCCAGACAGGTATGTATGTAAATGCTTTCCCAATAAAAACAATTTTAAATGGAAAATGTCTGATATGCCAGTCACTCTTCTAAGCTATTTCAATGAGTTGACTAATAACATACAATAATATATGGGAAGGTACTATTAATAGGACTATCTTAAAAATGAGAAAACTGGGGCATAAAGAGGTTAAGTAGCTTGTCCAAGTACAATAATACTAAGTAGTAGTACTAAGGGCACAAATCTAGGCTTTTTGGTTCTGAAATCTGGACCCTTTAATACTAGATATATGGAAATTAATTGACTTGTCATAAAAAATATAGTTATTATTTAAGAGAGTCTAGAGAATGCATTCCCTACTTATTTTGCCACAGGAGTATTAGGGATGTGTAAGAAACAATCAGTCCAGGTGGCAAAGATAAACAACTAATGAAATTTAAAACAAATTGGAGAAAAGGACATTTTAAAGAGCCTTGCGTTTCACCAAGCTGGATAAGACCTACAAACTTACCAAGAAACACCATAATCCCACCAAACAAACAGTACTGAGTTCCTACAGCATTAGACTGACTTTATTGTCCTGTAGTGGCTAACCAAGTAACCTATAAACAAAAGGAATGAGAAGGGACAAAAATACCAAATATGCAGAAGTCAGAAATATTTATTAAAACCTACAGATTCTATATGAAATCTAGACAGAACTCTTGAGAGAACTGAGCCTCCTCAAGAATCAAAGAAGTTAGTAGGTATTCTTTCCAATGAAATAAATCACATCTCATAAATCCGAGCCCATTAAATCCCCACTGAAGCAATTTGTACTGCCCACACTCTGAAGTTCAGCTCAGACATAAGCAAGAGAGAGATAGTCACCAATTCTCAATGCTCAAAGGAGTTACTCAGAACACACAATAGATCCCATTTGAGTTTCTTGGTAGTTAGGACAGACATTGGTTATCTTGTTCACTTAGTCAACCTGTTTTTGGGAATGCTTCCTTGGCACCAATAACTGTGGGAGTGCTGGGTATACTATGGGGAGCCTCACAGATTTTATACTTTTGTAGGGACAAAAGCATATTTTCCTAGTGAAGGTGTAAGGCAAGTCATTAAGATACTTGTTCTCAAAATAGTATCTCTCAGAACACCCATTATTAGACAAAATAATCTTAAGAGAAATTGACATAGGATCTTTAATAGCTTTGCTAAAGCTTTATCCATGGAAGACAGGGACTGAGAAAATCGATTAAGATGGTTTACCCTGAGGGCACAGCCCTTAAACAAGCAAAGAGAAAAAGTACAGCTATACTCATCTATAACCTCCTAATACTGTTAAGTGGCAATTCACAGGATAAAACCAAAGGGAAATTAGCTGGCACTTGTAACCAAAGGGCCAATGCTATCGATGTCTTCATAATTAGTTCTTTCCTGTTTATCTTATCTACAAGGTTGAGTATCTTAGACAGGGTCACAAAGATACTTTGCCCATTTTGTGCTTTTATAGTGTTGTACTGCAGAGTAACAACTGTGTATGAATGGTAAACTTAGAGATTTAATAGGACCAACATTCATTCATTCATTCATTCATTCATTCATTGCTTATGGCTGTCTTTCATGTTTTCAGCACTATTTTAGGCTCTACGGTTGAAATGCCTAGTATAGGAAAGGTCTCGAGTCCTAGAAGCTTATATTGTTATAAGGAAGTAATAAACAAACAGAATGCTGGTAAATGCTATAAAAATAATCCAGAGTAATGAGATAGAATAATATTATTATCTGGAATATTACCAGAATGGGGAAACTATTTTAGATAAGACTGTAGGAAAATACTCTCCCTAAATATTTGAACTAAGACCTGAATGATCTAAATGATGACAGGGATTGAGAGTCTCTGAGATAGCAGGTTTATTAATGGTTCACAGGATTTATAACATTGTACACACTTGTGACTTTTAGAGAAGTGTCCACAGTACTTACATGGCAATGTATTATAGACAGACTGAAACATAACCTTGATTCCTTATTCAGAGGACACAGTAATTGGACATCCCGATTCTTGATAAAGACTGCTAAACATCTTAAAAAGAACTCAAAGTTTATTAATATACACTTCATTACTATTAAACTTTTCACAAAACCTTTCTATGATGTTGGTAGAAATACAAATTGGTGCACCATTCCTGGCAGCAAATCTGGCAAAATGTGCTCAAAATTTAAAAATATGCACACTCTTAACATTGCAATTCTACTCCTAAAATTTATTCTAAGAATACAATCACAGCTATTTTGTAGACTTAGCTACAGATATGATTGCTGCAACACTGTTTACAATAGCAAAAAATGGGAAATGGCCATAATGTTTAATAAAATTGGGTTAATCAAAGTACATTATGCTATTTTATATAATGGAATATGGGTAAAACACTTGAAACAGTGACCATACTGAGTAAGAGCTCATTAAATGTTGGTTATAATGAATATGACCATTATTCAGCCATAGAATATAAAAATTCAGATGGATATTAATTGATTAAAAATGTTTTATGGACATGGAGATGAAAAATATATTCTTGGCTACAAAAAGACCCTTGGTAAAGATTTCAATATTCTCAGTGTGAGATCATGGATGGAGTTCTTTGAATTAATAAAAAATAAAAATTAGGGCATTTCTTGACTCAGATTTAGAAAAAAATGAACCTTGGTGGCAGAGAGTCTAATGGATGAATTCTGATTCTTGAATCTACTTTTTTTGCTCATTTCCATACATCTAGGAACTGCCCTAGGTATAATTAGATAACCCACCCATTTTACCATCATTAGAAGCATCCATCCGACCCAAAACTTACTTTTGCTGCCACTACTCTTTAAATTCTGAGTTATGGGTTTTAATTCTTGCAGAATTATTCAGTCTAATTGCTTTCAATAGAATCCTTGGGATGGACTTAGAATGTCATCCCCTTTTCTACATAAATGATGATCTATTTCCTTTCCAGTATGGAGTAATTATGTTGCTGCATCTTCATTATCCTTTGAGAAAGCTACTGAACTTCCCAGTTTCCTTGTCTGTGATATTGGAATATTATTACCTACCTCTCAGAGTGGCTAAGATGAATGGTGCTAATATTTTGAAAGCTTATAAATCAATGCTTTATAAGTGTTTGTTAAGTAAAATTTTAAATATCTATTTTGTAAAACCTCTGGAGTTGCTTCTCAATTTTTGATTATCAATTATATCAATTACTGAAGTTATTGTCAGTTGAATTGTCATGTAGGAGAAATTCCATTTTTCTTGTTGTTCAAGATTTACTCCCTATCTTCACTCTTTCTCTTTAAACAACATCTATCTATCTATCTATCTATCTATCTATCTATCTATCTATCTATATCATCTTCAAGCAGGACCTATAAAACTTTCCTCTCTATATATATGTAACAACACATAAAATGGATTCCTGGTTCATTATAAGCAGGATCTTTAGTGTGTGCTATGACAAGGAGAATGTCTGATGAAATCTAATCTAATAAAAGTGTAATATTAAAATTAACCATTTCTTTGGGATGCCTAAGCCACGCCCACCAGCCAATCAGAGCAACTGTATGCAAATTAGCCCAGGCAAGATGGCGGAGGCCGCAGCCCAGGGTGGGAGGAGCAAGCCAGCCGATAAGCCCTTTCTGTCTGCCCCACCCCACCCCTGGGTGGGGTGGGAAGAGTGAGCCCATGCTGAAGGGGTGGGACCAGCCAGCCACCCGGAGGCTGCGGCCTGGAAAGCGCCAATGTGTGTGTGCCCCAGCCATCGATGCTTTCCAGGCAGAAGCTGAGGGGCGGGAGAAGTGAACCCACACTGCTGTCCAGGAGAGACAGAAGTTGTGCCATTGGCATCCCCAAATGGAGGGGTGGATGGTTCAGAGTTGGAGGTGCTCCTGTTTTGGAGCTGCGTTGCTGGGGCTGCATGGGCAGCTGCCACCTGGCTGGGGCTGAGCCCTGATCTGGGGGTTAATGCCCCCTCACCATAGAAGCTTTAATGAGGGAAGGAGGGCTGCTCTCTCTCTCACACACACCACCTCCTGGGCCCACTCTCTCACCGGCTCCATTTCCTCTGCCACAGGGGCAGGGGTCTCCTGCGAGAGGCTCCGTCTCCTTTCAGAGCTGGGGTGAACCCGTGGGGAAGCCAGGAGATGGAGAGATGGACAAGGTGAAGGCGGAGGGAGCAGTAGCCAGGGAGAGTTTGGGAGGGAAGTAACCAGGTGGGGGAGGGGTGGAACAGGATGGAGGGAAGAACTTTATAGAAGAGTCAATGGACAGCAGAGTTAAAAAAAGAGGATGTATGAGTGAACTGTAGGGCCTATAATGAAAACCAAGTATAGTTGTGTACTAGGTACAGATTTTAAAAGAAGTCAGAAAAGAAAAAAAGATAAATAATAGTGGATAATTAGGCAGGTAGATAGATAGGTATTAAAACAGTGGCAGTAAGTAGAGAAGAATGTATGG
>PVJC01019207.1:0-30509 GCA_004026665.1 Murina feae
CTGTGGTACATCTACACAATGGAATACTATGCTGCTGTAAAAAGGAAGGAGTTCTTAGCATTTGCAGGCGTATGGATGGAGCTAGAGAACATAATGCTAAGTGAAATAAGCCAGTCAATGAAAGAAAAATACCACATGTCCTCACTCATCTATGGATAATAATAACCATTATAAACTGGTGACCAAAAATAGATTCAGAGGCAGAGCAACATCAAAGAGACTGTCAAATTACAGCAACAAGGACAGGGACGTTGGGGTGTGGGGGGGCGGATAACAGGTCAGACATGGGACTTTGGTGCATGCATTTAAGCATAACCAATGGACACAAAACACTGGGGGGTAGGGGAGGCGTGGGGAAGAGCAGTGGGAAAAAGAGATATATGTACTAATCTTTGTAAAGCTTTATGTAATAATAATTAAAAAAAATAAAAATAAATAAATATCTACTGAGATTTAAAGGCTAAAAAAAGAAATGTTAAGTGGATGCTCAAAAACATGTCACAGAACCAATAAAGAGGATTACTAGTTTTTGTCGGCAGCATATGTTTTATTGACGAATAGATATTTCTCTTAGGTACCACCAACATTGAAATATAGCCAAAATGAAAAACATTGGCATATGAAACATGGGGGGGGGGGGGAATCTAGGTACATAGTGTATATGCAATAAATACAGAAAATCACATAGTAGTTATACCAAAAATTATATTTATTCATTGTAACAGGTATAAGGAAGCAAGAATTAAAAGTATATCTTTCCATTTTAAAGAGATGTTGACTTCCTCTCATATTAACCATTGTTTAAACTTAGAAGAACAGAAGTTCCCCAATACTAAGAACTTACATCAAGCAGTAAGGAAGTATATTCACATCTTGAACATTTTAATTGAAATTTTGTTGAAAAATAATATTTGTACATCCTAACTATTTGTGAAAATGCATCACAAACTCCTAGAAAAGAGATTATTCTCTGTCTTGGTGACATGCAGGTGGAGTATTTGTTACGCACCTATTTAGAAATGGGGCATTCAATTACAGTGGCAGGGGCTGTATATCCAACTTCCTGTGCTCCAACTGCGTGCTGAGTGGCCTCTTCCTCCTCCTGGAGTCCTGATCGTTTAGGCAGCACAGGTGGTTGCCCTGGACTGCAAACCCTTCCCTTTTAGTGACCGCTGAATGTATAGCGCTGAGGTCCATGAGGACATGCGTTTCTGTGCTTATTTTCACAGGGAAAGTCTGAGAACTCTTTATGCCTGGACTACTAGAGTAGCCCTGCTTTCCAAAAGGTCCTTTTATTTATTTTTGCTACCTTGGAAAAGTATAGTCAACTCTTCTGTTTCTGGGGAAACAACAAAAAATACCTTATTTGAAAGCTATCATTAATGTCATAAAGTCAGTGTATAGAAACTAAAGGGAGTTCTGCATTCTCTTTAATTACTTTTGTGTTTTTTTTTTTCTATTATACTTTCCAATCAACGTACATGAAATGGGTTTTCAAGAAATAGCTAATTCATCTCTTCATGTATTAGATTGCCTTCCTTTTCAATTGCTTTGACTGATAAACAGTTTTTCCAATATTCAGTATATAGTAAGACTTAGTTTATCAGAAAGAATGGAGTGTAGCTAGAACATATATACTACAAAGTGATAAGTAATACTAGTATAAAAATCTTTATTTTAAAAAGTTAGTTTTATCTTTGTATTTGCAATTTAAAGAATTTAACCTAGCATGGTTTTCTTTTTAAAAATATATTTTTGTTTATTTCAGAGAGGAAGGTGGAGGGAGAAAGAGACAGAAACATCAATGATGAGAGAAAATCATTGATCAGTTGCCTCCCACATGCTCCCATCTGGCGATCTAGCCTGCAACCTGGGCATGTGCCTTGACTTAGAGCCTTACAGGTAGAAGTTCAATCAGCCATACCAGCTAGGCCAATGTTTTCCATTTTATTTAATTATACTTTAAACTGAAGCTATCCTATCTAATAAAAAAGTAATATGCAAATTAACCATCACACCCTCACTCCATCACTCTGTCATAAAGATGGCTGTGGCCATAGAGCTGGACAGAGCCGAAGGCTTGCATTGCCCTTGGTGATGGAGGAAGGCAAGCTTCCTGCCTGCCCTTGCCAGCCCTGAGCTCTGCTCAAGGCTACAAAGTTTTAATAATAGAAGATAAATAAATCCCGGATGCCTGCTTCCAGCTGATGCAGCCTCCACTCAAAGAGGGGTTGGGGGCCTTCGTTTCCAGGGGCAACACAACCTGGGCTCCACTTAAGGCTACAAAGTTTCAATTATAGAAGATAAATAAATCCCAAATACCTGCTTCAAGCCTGCTGGCATGGCCAGCCTGCAAGCAGCCCTCAGCCCCTCACCCATGCTGACCAAGCACCCCAGCAGGACCCCACCCTGATCCAGGACACCCTTCAGGGCAAACCAGCCAGCCCCAACCTGTGTACCAGGCCTCTATCCTATATAATAAAAGGGTAATGTGCAAATGGACCCTAATAGCAGAACGACTGGGAATGACTGGTCACTATGGCACACACTGACCACCAGAAGGCAGACGCTCAATGCAGGAGATGCCCCCTGGTGGTCAGTGCACTCCCACAGAGGGAGCTCTGCTCAGCCACAAGCCAGGCTGACAGCTGCCAGTACAACAGTGGTGGTGGGACACTCTCCTGCCTCCTCAGCAGTGCTAAGGATGTCTGATTGCAGCTTAGGCCTGCTCCCTGCCGGCAAGTGGACATCCTCCGAGGGCTCCTGGGCTGTCAGAGAGATGTGTGTCTGCCAGTTTAGGTCCAATCCCCTGGGGAGAAGGGCCTAAACCAGCATGTGGACATCCCCTGAAGGGTCCCAGACTGTGAGAGGGCACAGACCAGGCTGAAGAATTCCCTCCCCTGCCCTAAGTGCACAAATTTTTGTGCACTGAGCCTCTAGTTTTCAATAACTGTTAAATTTTCTACATATTATGAGATTTTATACCTGATTTTATATAATTTTTTTTCTGAAAAAATGTCAACATTGATAATATTATCCAATGATTTTGCAGATGAGAACAAATCCACTGTATTTTCAAGACAGTGATTTTACCCACGCTGCTTTGAGACATTGTCCAGGCGGGTACAAATATGAAGTATGATATAAAAATGATAATTTTAATAAGTGTTTACATATTTCCTAATATAATTTCTCTATCTTTTCATGATTACAACTTGCATTCCAAGAACTCTAACTTCACTGGCTTACAAACAAACATGGAAATAATTATAAATGTTTCTTTAATATTATTTTCTAATAGAAATAAGAAATTCCCAGTTTGTTTTTAAGCTGCAAAGACTCCAAAACGAAAAAAAAAATGTGCAGCAGAGTTAGACATATGAATCCATAATTCTTCACAATATGTTTGGATTAAAGGATATACTAAGAACAAAACTATACAAAAACCCAAAATTTAACTTTATAAAAAACACATGGCAAATCATAGGACAAAAATGAAGGGAATTGGCTAGAAAGAGAAAGAGTATGTGGGTTGCAAGAAGTAATGTAAAAATGAAAACGTTTTATTAAAAAGTATGCAGTCATAAATTATGACTGCCATCTAGAAAACAGACTAAATTGGAAGAGCAGCTGCATATAAGTAATCAAAAGGGCAAATATTTAAAATAATCACTCAGATCACTTTAAGAAAAGTTGAATTATTTAAAATAAAAAATTTGAAAATGCAAACCAAATGCACAGAATGAAGAAATTTAATGGAAGAAATGTAAATACTTCTAATAAAAGTCAACCAAAATTCAAGGATTACACAAAAGTGTATATATTCTTTGTGTGAGAAAGTCTCTGTGTGGGTTTCAAATGGAAAACAGGATTGCGTATTTAAAAATTTTTATTTTTTCTACCATTAAAATGCACTTTCTAAAATTGTGCACCCAAATCTTATGGGGGAAAAAATGACACTAAGCACCAAATCTTAGTCGTTGTAACGGTGTGTCTGTAGTGTAGACCCTTGAGTCATCTCATGGTCATTAACTCTGTGTAGGTCTCAGAGGTCCCGTGTCTGTGGGGTCTCTAGGACGTTATCACACATTCAGGTCAACAGAACTCAGAGAGGCTGTTTAAAGTTTAAGCAGTGGTGACACCCAATATCTTCCTGTTTATTTGGGAAATTATTTTACTCTGGATAACATAGTGTAACCTCCCTTTCCACTCTATCCTTTGCCTGGGAGCTCTGGGACCCTTCAATGCATCAAAGACAGATGTCAGGGCAAGGGCCCTTCTGAAAATGTTCTCTGTCTGACAATCAAGCAGGTCCCTATTCACCACCTGGTAAAAAAGAATGAAGGGTGCGGATTGGCCCGGATTCCTCTTAGGTGATTTAGAGGTTTCACCATTTCATCATAGCTTTGGCAGGAGAAATGTATGCTTTCAAACATCCGTTCTATTTAAAGGACTAGAAATGAAGTGGTTTCAGAAATTTTTCAGTTTTCCTATTCATAAAAGCTTAGTAGAGATGGGAGTTGATCACTGCCTCTGTCGTTCTTTTGCCGTTGTTATTTGTAAGAAACATTTTGGCTCTTTATTCCAAAATTGTTTGGCTCTTTATTTGCTTGTACTCTGAGTGAGTGTACTGCCTATCTATGGTCATCAAAGTACTGCCCAAAGGTTTTCACATCTTAATGTTGCCAAACTTCATGTCAACTATTCATCTAAGTATAACAAGGTGCCTATCAAGAGATTACAAGCAGTGCCCTTTCATAAGAGTGTTTACAATACCAGTTTCTCTTTAAAGTGCCTGGAGCAGACTAGATGTAAGGAAAAAGTAAATAAAATGATAATGTTTAGGGCAAAGTTTTCTTGAGCTTAACTTTGTGACAGTTTTTTGTGCTTTGTGCAGATTACTCATTCAACTGTACATCTTTAATGCAAGTATCATTTTAATTCCCTTTTTCCATATGAAGAATCTAAGTCTCAGAAATGTTAAATGCCTTTCCCAGAGTCACACAGATAGTAAATTGTCAAAGCAAGATTTGATGGACTATATTCTTTACTATAATTCCATTGTACATAATAATAAAATTAACAGATAGTTTTCATGATGGCCAAATAACCATTTTAAACTCTAATCAGTCTCAGTAGAGGATCTAACATCTTCATGCCAAGTGACCATCAATTAGTAAAATGACTTGGTTATTCCTATTGATAGGAAACTTCCTTTGAGTTTTATAAAATAGTTCAAGTTGTATTTACACAGTCTATAGCTTTCCCTTTTCTTTTACACACCAAGAACATGTTAAGATTGTTCATGACAATATGAATGGTCTTTAAATCAAATGAAACTTTTTACATCAAGAATTTAAAATTAATGAAGAACAACATGCGTACAGTATTTAAAAGTCTTCATATAGTTGAAATATACAGCACTTAGAATAGCTGCAAATAAAGAGAAACATGGCATATACGAAGGAACAGATTTGAGGTCAGCATTGGCTTTGTTCTTGCCGTCTGGACCTCGCTCCCCAACTCTTACTTTCTGTACCTTCAGGTGCATACTGTGCTACTTGGGCACCTGAACCCCAGAAACTCCCCACAGCTGCACATTTCTTGTTTAAAAAGAGCAGAGTGAAGTGTTAAAATTGGCTGCTAAAATATATTCCAGCGTTGAGCATGTTATTAGCCAAAAGGGCATGTAAGAACAAGTTTTGCATTTTCCTATCACATTCCCAGTAAAGTCTGGGGGACTTTGACCTCAGATCTCACTCTGTTGGAGCCACTGTTTGAGACCCAATGGAGGTTGCTTATGACTAGCAGTGACCAGCCCCTCATCCTTGGATGCCCAGGCTATCCCAGAATGCCCTATAATCTAAGGCATGTCTCACCTGCCACTCATTTGGGAAACATTAAGATGCTATAGCATATTATTTACAAAGTCCTTCCCTTGAGCATTTTCTGAGTCCCTTTGTTATTCTGAGTTCTGTTAATTAAACAAAAACCAAACAACTAATTAAAATTAAGCTAATGAATATTTACTTTGGACCTAAACCTTAGGATAGAATTTAGTTTATCATATATTAGCAGTTGTTTTGATGAACACCTATGTATGTTCAACTGGAAATTACTATTATTGTCATGCATTGCTATTCGTGAAAACCATAGAAAAATAATTTGTACTCCCGTGAAAAATTGTGCACTAAATTGAAAAACTCTATCCAATGGGAAATTGTGTCTACAACACATCTTTCTGAGTTATTTAATTCTAGCCTTTACTATCCTTGAGCTATTTTACAACTATAATTTGTAGGTAACTAATTCACATGCAAATTCAGTCCTGTCAAGTAGAGATTCAACTGACTTCTTTTTCAGCAAATGAAAAACCCAACCTTGCCTCCTTGTAGATATTCATTTGAATATTCCTGATTTATAAAACAGGTCTACTTTTTTATTCCCTTTTGAGCCAAATATAATATCTGCCTGAGCCCTTCATGAAATAAGTTAAGTAAAATAGTTAACAATAATTTATTTTTATATATTTTTCTGACCATTATCTTTTAACAAAACTCAGTGAAGATCTCCCGTCCTTCTATCTCATAATCTACATACATTTTAAACAAGACAATGTGTGGGAAAATGCTCTTCCAACGTTAAAACCCTTTACAAACTAAACAGAGTCATGGCAATAACAAATTACAGCAATATAAGACGCATATTACTTAGAAAAATCTAGTCCTTTCACTAGATGGGAAATTGTAAGTTTTATTTTTCTGTCATAATAAATTCAGGTATGCTGACACTAACACGAAAGGCTGAGCAGAGTTGAGAAAGCAGAGCAGTCAGACAGTGATGAATTGTTTTAAAGTCAGCCTGGATCACAGAAGACAACCACACCTGACAAACCTGATAGTATTTTGTTTGATAAAATAATACAGTTGTCAGAGAAAATTGGGGACATAATTTTAGTACAGTACAAATTGTTCCCTAAATGATCAGACAGAAAACTAAATCTACAAGGTCAACTGTTTTAGAGGGACGCAGAAGACAGCTACTTAGATAAAAAACTGTCTTGAAGAATGAAGACAGATGATAACAGGATAAGAAAAGCCTCAGTATGGATAGAAGTGACAAATGTGATGTATCAAAGACCCACATTAGTTCCAATTGTGGAAGGTTAGATACCAGTGATGTGAAAGGTAGAATACTCAACAAGATAAACAGTGTTCATTTGAAAAACCTTTGAGTCTAAAGTCAGCAATTCATTTCAAAGATTTGGCAAAACTACATCGGACAATCATTTCAATAGGCTAGCAAACTAAATGTTTTTCATTGTAATAATACCAGATCAAAGGAGCCACTGATAAGGAAGAAAATATGAAATCAAATTCTTCAGGGTTATAACATATGAAAAATTAAAAAATTAAAAAAAGTATCTTGGGTATGTAGTGTGTGCATGTATACATGCATATTTATAAGTGTGTGCTCATGCATACACATAAGGAAATCATCTTTTCGTATTTTCTAGAGTGTTCTACCTTTTCACCTTAACCATAACTTAAAGCATGTCATCATCTCAAATCTCAAATAAAATTCATTTTCTCAGGTTAAGACATATGACTAAAAAAAAAAAAAAAAAAAAAAAAAAAAAAAAAAAAAAAAAAAAGTAGTACCGAAATCTTTATGAATGTGGCTATGAGCAGCCAAATTGAAATTTTGTGCAACCTCAGTGACTAATAGTCACAGAGCATAGAAGGATCATGTACATGGAGAATTATAATGAAAATGGAAACAATTCTGTACAAGTTATTTCAGATTTGAAATAACTTTCTCATATTTGGCCTGTTTTGAAATTCATAGCTTATTGAGTCAGGTAAAGACAGTAGAAAAAAAAGACCTCAAATTATTAATTGATGATTGACCAAGAAAAAACTTGAACCCTCATGTCCCTATTTTAAATCCAGCATTCATTCCATTGCACCAAAAATACAGGAAAGCCAGAAGTAATATCACCATCACTACACTAGAGGGCCTGCAATTGAATGATGTTGAATTATTACACAGTAATGTCAGAGACACTTGAAAATACTCACATAAATGGCGCCAAGTGAAAAGAAATTCTAAATATTAATTATCCAAGTGGAAAATATATTTTTTTAATAAGTGAAGATTAGCTTTATGGATCAGCCCAGAGTTTCTACACATTTACAAATCTCCATAGACTTGCTTTGAAATGTTGCCTCTAAATATAATATATAAGTCATCACACATGTGCTGCAAGGTTGAGTTATTAAATGATTTCAAGATGATGTATTTTATTCATAATAAATCATTTGAATATTTGCAATAAAATTTATTTCAGTAAATAAAACAAAAAGTCTAGGGACCTGAACTTCCAGTTCACTGGTTCAAGGACAATGCCAAAGGCCTTAAGGAAATTATTATCAGGAACAGAAGTCAGAGAAATGGTAACTTCTTTCTCAATCTGAGCCTGTTTTACTCCCACAGATCATGGGAAATTGACATAATGATGCATTTCTCAAAGCCTGTTTTTTAATACAAGAATGTCTAGATTATTAATTCAATATTTGAATAAAATAAATGCTACTGACAATAACCAAGGGGTTGTTGCAGTTTGAATGGTTTTATTTATTTCAGGATGCTTCTGATCCCTTAACACACTAATACAAATGGTGGAGAAGACTATTAAAGAAAAACGGGATAGATGTTAAAGAAATGAAAGTAGATATTATTCAGGGGAAAAAATATTGTGATAGCAGAAAAGATACCTCTGCAACGCACTTTTTATTGTTTGTAAAAGTTTAGGCAATCAGGATTTTTTAATTCTCCAAAATTATAAAAAATAAGCAATCCCATAGCTTATGAAAAAAGCACATATCTAGCAATTGGATGCAAATCGTACTTTGAGATGGCAGAGATTTATTGAATTTGAGGAACTTAGACCTGGACTATGAAAGACAGTTCTGTTATTTCCCAATGTTTCACTTTTCTAGAGAGGATCAAGATTTCCTGCTCTGAGTTAAATGAAATTTAGAACAAACAAAGAAATTGATCTTGATAAAAAAAAAAAAAAGACAATTAGTGAATTAGGGCATGCAGGTAAAAGAACAAATTGCCCTAACCTGTTTGGCTCAATGAATAGAGCATTGGCCTGCAGACTGAAAGGTCCCAGGTTCGATTCCGGTCAAGGGCATGCACCTTGGTTGGGCGCATCCCCAGTAGGAGGTGTGCAGGAGACAGCTGATCGATGTTTCTCTCTCATCGATGTTTCTAACTCTCTTTCCCTTCCTCTCTGTAAAAAAATCAATAAAATATATTTTTTTAAAAAAGTTAGAACAAATCAATAGAATTTGTTAATGTTTAACAGTGTTTGTGTCACTAATTCATATGGGAATAATTTATCTTGCCAATATGTGGGCTGACAAAATGTCTTTTTATGAGAATAAATAACAAATTCTCTCTCTGTAGTTTTATCCAAAACAATAAAGCAGAAGCATTTCTTAAAAATATTTTTTCATTGATTTCAGAGAGGAATGGAGCGGGAGAGAGAGATAGAAACATCAATGATGGGAGAGAGCCATTGATCGGTTGCTTCCTGCACACCCCACACTGGGGATCGAGCCAGCAATGCCCCGACTGGGCATCAAACCTGACCTCCGAGCTCATAGGTTGACGCTCAACCACTGAGAGACACTGGCTAGGCAAAACCTCTTTTTTCTTTTCTTTTATGATAACATCCGTTACAGATGACTGCCATTATTTATAGTACGCACATATAGAAGAATAGTGTAGTAAGAAACAATGGAAAATACTAGGGGGAGTGAAATTAAATCTTTACCAGGATTTTAGCCTACCTAGTTTCCTTTATTTTCAATAGCAGTGTAACCTTTTGGTGTCACAAAAATCTGTTTGGTTTTGTCAGTGATATGCTATGGATTTTAATTGCCCTCCCGACTAATATTTAATGCTTTTATCTTAAAGAGGTTGAAAAACTTGCAGCAATTTCTGCAGAGAGGAAATAAATTGAATTTTTGAAGTATGATAATTTATTGAGGTTGAGAGAAACTGAGGCTTTACATACAAATGTGTTGTCAAGTTTTCATCATCTTTATCGTCTTTCTGGTCTTTTCAAATTTCATATAATAAATGCATAAATGTCATGTAAAAGCAAATTGAATTATCTTTCAGTCAGTGAAATCTTCAATTCTTTTGCTGTTAAGATATTGTTTATCAATTTCCCATGGGAAGCTATTTCTTATTTATAATATGTTTTTAAAGATAGACGTAATTAACTTGCTTTGAATGCCAATTACAGATATTTTATCATTACAGATATTTTACAGATTCAAAATGCACACAAATTTTATTCAAAACAGAAAAGTTTTGAAGGAACATTATATTATCTGAAGGTTTAGGCATTGTTTATCAATGCATCATAAAAGCAAGAGAAATAATTGGCACAGTCAGGGACCAGAGTTGAGAGATAAAATTAATACTTGACACAAATCCAGATGTATTGTTTTAAGCTAATATAGTATTTTATATTATAACTCATTGGAGAAGTCAGTTTGAGATCTTAGTGGGGCTGGTTTTGGGAGATCCTAAAACTATTAGTAAATAGTTCTTGGTATTCAGATGTTAATGGAGGGGACCAGGCCTTGTCTCCCCCAGTTGCTTGTGGAGCACTACTGGAGCAAGCATTTCCAGCGGCTCCCATAGGAAGATGAGCTATAATAGAAAGCTTTATTTCTATGGGATTACACCCTTAGATTTCCAAAATCCCATTTTCCTCTGTCCAGTCACAGAAGAGTAGCTGGGGCTTTAGTAGAGCTGAAATCAGAGCCAGTGTCTAGAATCGCCTCTCCATGCTGGAGCCAGGTCCAATTCAGCATCAGGCTCGCTTAGTTTGTACTTTCCCACTGCAGTCTATTTGCCCATTGTGTGTGTGGGTCACATAGCCATGGGCCATATGGGTAAAAACAAAAGAACCAAGAGAGCCGAAGGGTCCCAGCAAGCTAGGAGTTCAGTGCACCATGTCAAAAGAGCAAATTGCTTTGTTTAGGAGGTTACATATTCCGAAATGTCCGGGCAGTTGCAGTGGTCATGCCCATGCTGGTCAATGACCTCTGTTCCTAGGTGTGACTGACAGTAAACACCTTCCCTGTGTCACCTAAACTTTATTGGACATGTGTTACTCTTCCCTTTGTTGGACTCCTAGCCCAGTGTTTTGCAGGAAACATGCCTATAATGTCTATCCTTCCCTTTGTTCCTTTCCTGTTATTAATAACTAGCTTATTACAATGGTATTACAACCACATTTTTATTTTAAAAGGAATCCTTTAGATTTTTAAAAATACAGCATAAGTAAAAATTCAAAATATAAGAAGCCAGTTTTCAATAGTAAATTATGGAAAACCAACTTCTAACACCACAAAAACTAGTAGGGGTGAATATCTCCTTTGCTACTATTTTGTATTGCAAATATTTGGAATTTTTATTACAGAGAAGTTCAGGAAAATCATTCAAGTAATTTAGAGACAACAATTATATTAGGAATTTACAATATGTGGTTGAAGTAGATGTTGCATATGAATTAATATTTTTAGAGGCATAGGGAAATGGTAACTACCGAAAGCACTATTTCCTAAGTCAGTAGACAGGACAAAGATCTCATTGAGCAAGCAGTATTCAATTCTTGATGGGTGTTGAGAGGGATAACTTAAATAACAAAAGGTTAGAAACTGTTTGCGGGAGCTCTGAATTGCCAAGAATAAGAACAAATAGGACAAGGTTTTTAAAGTACTCATTACTTGTTTTACTGGATCTTTTTTGCTTAGGTGCTTTAACACCTTAATGTAACCAAGTGAGGAGCAAATTCCATGCAAATTCAAATCTTGCTTACTAGTGCATCCCAGGGCAGGAAGTTATACGAGCCACTGGCAGTGGCCTTCCTGAGAGCCAATATTCATTCTGTCTGCCACAAGCATGTTTCCTGCGAAAACTCATCAAGCTGTGTGTTTACAATGTTATGCACATTTCAGTCTGCAGATTTTACCTAAAAATCAATCAATCAATCAAATAAATTAAAGGGAAATATACTACTCAAGCAAGACAGGAGAGAATGATAAAAATAAAGGAGATACCGTAGGATAGTTGATGAGTAAACAGGTATGCCCCGATTTTTTCAAGAGGTTGCTTTACGCCACTTTGATTTTAGGAAAGATCTACCTTGGTGTGGTAAAGGCTTTTGTCAGGAACCTGAAATTCCCCTCTGGATTTCCTTCAGTTACCAAAAGCGTAAAAGCAAAGTGTGTAGCACAAGCTTTGGGAAAGCAGGGGGCAGTCTTCGCTTTCAGCTTAGGCAAGGTTTCATGGGAACCTCTGCCCTGGGATAGCTGGACAAACCTCATAAAAGACCAGACAATAAATGTGTCTAATATAACAAAGTGGACTCCTGGGAAAGAAGCAGTTCTGGAGTGATATATATATCGATATTGATATATAGTGATACAGTATGAATCATATGTTTGCTTTCTTTTAAAATTGAGAGTGACATCAGAGTTTAAGACAGGAAAAGATGATGATTGTTTAGTAATACATGTACTTAGATGAGCTGTGCATACTTAGGAAAAATACCAACCGTTGAGTATTCTCAGAGAAACCAAAAGAGTAAGATGATTCAGGGGGGCAAATTGAGTGAAATCAGTTCTTCAGAGAAGCCAGTTAGATTGCAGTTTTAAGAAAAGATGTTTAATTTTCTTGAAGTAATTCACTGTGATCTATGCAATGACCGATTCAATGAAGTGGTAAAAAAAAAAAAATAAATTATAGCAATTCTATAGATAATGTTTAGAAATGCAGACAAAAAGATTCAGAGACTTAGTAGTTCATAATTCTACTATTTTAAAAATGCAGAATTTTTAAATAGAAAAAAATTCCAACAACATAAAAAGTGATACTGCAAATTATGGTACATCTGTGGAATGGAATATTATACATACACTAGAGGCTTGGTCACAAAATTCATGATGGGGGGGGGGTGTCCCTTAGCCCAGCCTGCACCCTCTCCAATCTGGGATCCCTCTCACAATCTGTGACTGTTGGCTTCCAACCATTCGCCTGCCTGCCTGCCTGATTGCCCCTAACCACTCCCCTGCCAACCTGATCACCCACTAACCACTCCCCTGCCAGTCTGATTGCCCCTAACCACTCCCCTGCCAGCCTGATTGATGCCTAACTATTCCTGTGCCAACTCAGTCACCCTCAACTGTCCTCCCTGCAGGCCTGGTCCCCCAAACTGCCCTCCCTTGTATGCCATTTTGTGGTGGCCATCTTGTGGTTGCCATCTTGTGGTGACATGGGATGGCCATATTTGACCACACGGGGGTGGCCATCTTGTGTGTCGGAGTGATGGTTAATTTGCATACTGGTCATGACTAATTAGCATATCAGGGCTAATTAGCATATCCCTCTTTATTATTGTGTTGGAGTGGTGGTCAATTTGCATACTGGTGACTGATTAGCATATTTGGTCAAGACTAATTAACATATTTGATCATGACTGTTAGGGAATGGTGATGAATTTGCATATTACCCTTTTATCTATACTAATAAAAGGGTAATAGGCTAATTAGACTGGGAGACCTTCCAGGAGAGCTTCTGGACGTCCTTCTGGACAAAGCCATGGTGGCGGGACAAAGCAGATGTGGTTAGGGGCAATTAGGCCAGGAGGGGAGGGCAGTTGGGGATGATAAGGCTGGTGGGGGAGCACTTGGGGACGAGAAGGCCGGCAGGCAGAGTGGTTAGGGGCAATCAGGCAGGCAGGCAGGTAAGCAGTTGGGAGCCAGCAGACCCAGATTGTGAGAGGGATGTCCAACAGCAGTCGGTCATCCCCTGAGGTGTCCCAGATTGGAGAGGGTGTGGGCTGGCCTGAGGGACATTCCATGCCCCCTGCATGAATTTCATGCACTGGGTCACTAGTTAGTATAGATTTTAGAAAGGTTACTTTTGTAATCATATCATAATTGTCATGGAAACAGTGAATGAAGTTTCTACATTTAAGAATTTTAATCATGAAGAAAGATAAATTGCAAAGAACATAAGGAAAATGTATTTTGCATTTTTATTCTGTTTAAAATCATTTTTTAAAACATAAGACAGAAATAAATAACTCTGTAAATATAAAAATGCCAACATCAGAGGATAGATGGTAGAGCCCCAATGAATTGAGAGAAGAGTTAGAACAAAAAGTAATCCTGAGACCAGGTTAAAGAAACACTGCCAATGGCTGCTGAAGACATTTCCCTGGGCTTCAGAAAAGAATAAGGGAAGTGAGGAGTCGCCAACTTCATACTTCAGGCGCTGAGAATATTCCCAGGTAACATTTAGAAACAGGTTGATCTAGGATAGGGACTAGGTATGAAAACCATAAAACAATGGAACTCAGATTGGTAGATCTTTTTAAACTTGAAAGTGTTTTGTCATAAATATTGGGTCTCCTCCCCTCAACTTCCCTAACAAATGACAAAAATTAAGAAGTCATTTGAACACTTCATGTTTTAGGCGACATTGTACAAATTAATTTAAAACAAAAACAATGCTTTATGTGTTTTTCTGCCTCATATGTTGCCTGCTTTGTAACAATTTGGATCATATTCTTACTTTTAGAAAGTGATCTCGTTTTTATATTTTAACAGAAGTGTGGACCATTGTCACTTTAAAGATCTTTCTTGCTCATATTAGGGTCACATTATGTTATCTCAGTAACCTGTACTTAGGATGAATCCACTGTCCACAAAGGAATTTCTCTCACTGCTTCAAAAGAAGGCTTAAGAATTCCTTTGAAGAATAATGCAACTCTGGCTTATTTTTAACTTTTCCTGAGCTTTATTTGACTTCCTTTCCTCTTGATACAAAGTATTAAGGATGAATTAAATCTGCATATGAAAAAGGTGTCAAATGCTCAATTTTGTTTAAATTAGTAGTGGTATTGTGGATTGAGCTGGAATGTGAGACTGAGTATATGAATAAAAGTGGTTGATTATCTAGCTAATCAAAGAATATATTAAAGACCGCATTGGCTTATGTCTTCCTAGGGAATTGCTGTAGCTTTGAATACTTTTGCATGCGTAAGTATTAAATATACAGAACTTCTATCAAATGTTATCATTTAATAGGCATCAAGAAATAGAATTCTAATAGAGACCATCAGAAAAATAGAACTCAAATTAAAACAGCCTCTGCCAGCATTATCATCAATATATTTGCAATTTTCTAAAAAGAATAATGATATTAATGTAGTTAATTCCTTCCATTGAAGAAAAAGATAAAAGAGGGAACAAAGTTTTCTTTATCCTTCATGTTGATATGGGAATTTTGGACTGGAACATGTGGTGTTCCACTGGGCAGGATGGCTTCCCTGGATTCCAGAGTCCATCACAGTCGAAGAATGAAACCATGGACAGTAGATGGTATAGCAAAGGTGGAAATTTATTGAAGAACAAGTTCAGACTCCCATGTGGGGAGGGGGAAAGAGTCCCGTGAAGTTCCTCCTTCCCAGGTTCATAAAGGCTGCAGGTCCCTGTGTCCTGATATCCCCTCTGATTGGTCACTATTCCCTTTGATTTGGCCACTGTAGCGACTCCTGAGCTCAAAGGTCAAACCTCACAAGGGACAAGAAAGGCCTCCTTCTTCATGGTTCTTCTATTCCCTCTGGACTTTCTCCCTTCTTTATTTTGTAAATACAGACCTTTTGTTACTTCCAGTTCCCTTGTCTTATGGAAATGTAACCTTTGTAGCTCTGTAGCCCTGTGTTTCCTCCATGGACCCCCTTAATTTAAAAAATTCTCCAAATCTGCCTATTTCACCCCTAAAAGTTCCTATTTCAATTTTGTAGAGAAAATCAACTGAGAAATTATATAGGGACTGATCAAATAAGATTCTTCTTACGTCAAACAGAATCACTAGGTTGATTAGGAACTTGAGCTGAGTCATAAAACTTTTAATCTCTAGTTTACTACTCTAACAGCATCAAGATTACAAGTGTACTCCCCAAGACCGGTTGTGACTAAAAGTTGCTGTAAGTAGATGGATGTTAACTGACACATGAGAATTTGCTAGTGGGTCTGAATTCAAATCCTGGAAGGCAACCTGCCATCTCTCAAATCCATGAGCATGACAGTTACGACCTGAATCAGCCTTTAGTAAATAGGTAAATAGTCCTTTGGAGTGAAATGTCTGCCTCCATTAAGGTAAATCTCATGAGAAATTATGTTAGGTATTTATGCACTTGTTCATCTTATTGCCTGAATAAACACATCACTCTGTGGTTTACCTTGATTTGAAATGTATTTAAATGGTGTTTGTTGTTGTTGTTGTTTTGCTTTGTTCTTGTAATTAAAAATAAACTAATCCAATAAACAGAGGCCAATGCATTATGAAAAGCAGTAAACGAATATTTCCACAAAAGTTTCTTGCACACGGTAGAATTAGAAGATAGCCTAATGGGAAGTTTGCCACCATTTATTCTCCAGCAAAACATAGCAGGGCAAGCTAAGCATCTTGACAATCCATTTCACCTCTGCTTGGTATCTAAAAGCTGAACATTAATCAACCTCCACAGCGTTGGCTGTCTGAGTTGCTTAGAGAGAGCATCTGCATTCAAACATATGCTGCGGATGACTATGAAGATATTTTAGCCAGTTTGGTTTAGCAGCTGTTCTGTGAAACTGAGATGAGTAATTTAATAAGCAACTCTCCTAGATTCTGATACTCGTTTCCCAGAGTATGCCAAGCTCAGCCAGAAATGCAGCCTAAAAAGGTTCACCGCCTGTGAGACATAAAGACAGGATAATGATTTATGCAGAGGACCATATTCCAGGCGCTGACAGCCGCTCACTGTCCCACACGAGTCATCACTGCCACTCTAAAGGGAACAGATGGCTTTGCACACATCACTAACAAAGAAGGAATTCTGCGCGGATAGCCTGAAACTTCGCTACTTTTCTGAACACATCTTGTTATAACCAAATAATCAAAAGAACTTGCCAAAAGGCAACTTGCCAGAACACAATAAATGTGAACCTTGGTCTTACTCCTAGAAAAATACAGCATAGGTTAAAGCATAGTTTAAGAAATGGATGAGGGAGGGCAAGCTAACCAATTTGAGACTTCGTGTTTTAAACCAAATAGATATGGTCACCATATGGAACAAAGCAAATGCTTTGATGTAGTTGTAAGATTGTGACTGGGAAGCTATCAACACAAGATAATATTCTGGGTTAAATGATATGATACCCAATTCTTGCTCATTCATAAAGTTCTTAAATGCTTTAGAATTTAGTTTAAAATGTATCCTACTTGTAGATTTTGGAAAAAGGGAAAACAGTAGATTACTAATGTTTTTGACATTTCATGTCATGACTATTCAGGGAGTGTACTCCCCAACAGTGCCCCAACAGACAGTGCTTCTGTTATGAAGTGTCAATCAATTTTCATTATATTATTGCCTTTCAACGTGTTCAGTTTATTGGGCCTTATAATATATCCCCAAATTTATAAATGGAGATGTAAATTTATCCAGAAAGCATATTTGCTCAAAATTAGACCCTAGAAAAACAAGTGTAGAAAACTAATCATGAACCAGTTTGGCTAAGCATCATAAATCTCCGTTGGAAACACACACACACACACACACACACACACACACACACACACACACAGAAACCCTTGTAATAGGAAATTTTGAAGTTTCTGAAGGATGTTGTTAAAAAGGATGTCGGGCATTTTAGCCATGATCAAAAGACGGTGGCATTTTGCTGAGTTTGCAATTACAACTGCCATATCCCCTGGGTACTCAACAGGTAGTACATGCAACACCAGCATTGGTAGTGTTAATAGGAGAAGAGGCTTAGGCTGTCAAAAAAACATTCAAGCAAAAAGGATTGCAATCCTGGAGGGACAGATTCAGGTAGCAAGCAAAATTGTGCTCTGGAAAGAGAACAAAGAAAGGCAGGGTTTGTAAAGGCAAAACCACAGATGCAGTTTCCACACAGATGAAGGAATGTTGGCTAGGGTCACAGGAATTGGCTAATTTCAATACTCAACCGAGAGATGTGAAAACTACAAGTAGGAATAATGTCCATCTATGTCCTTGGAGCCTTTGTAGTTCCAGGATGTTTAAGTTTCAGCCCTGAGCTGAGTTTACCAATATGTTAGAACTTAATAGCGCTTCTGAGAATAGAGGCATGAGGCTTGCATAGGTTCCTACTTCCTCGGTGGCCTCTCTACAATATATCAAGTGAATTTCCTAGGAATGCTAGTTCCACTAGTATTTTCTTTTCTCCATTATCTGCATCCTCTAGGAGCTCTGTAGAACATACTTTCAGGACCCAAACAATACCTACTAAGCCAGAATCTGCATTTTAGCAAGACATCCTAGAGACCTACATGCACATTAAAATGTTGGAACCCTTGCTCTAGCTCAACAGGCTCGAATCTTGACTCCCTGTTAGAAGAACCTGAGAAGTTTGGAAAAATTCCCTGGGCCTGGGTAGCATGCCTAGGTCAATGGCATCAATCTGTGAAGTAAATGTCGACAATTCACACTTACTTCTTTTGAGAAGACTTTCTAGTACACACCTCCAGGTGTACATGGGTCCAGATGCAGGCATGGTGAAAAAAACGATAACCACTGGAAAGACCAATAAAGGAATTTAATGATAACATTTGAAAAACCAAACAACTTTGTTGAAAATAGGAGGCATTGTTTGATTTGGGCCATGCTCCCTTTTGATTGACTAAAGCATTCTGAAAAGCTCTCTATTCTTTGCATGCTTAACAATGGAAAGAAACACAATTTCAGATTTCTGAGTCACAAACTAATCTGCATGCCATTATTTGCCAAGTCCTTCTCTTTATTAATACATGAAAACATGCTTTTTCTTCTCTCTTTGCTATTGCTCAGCAGTAGATCAAACTTAGAGTAAATACATAGAAACTCTCTCCATGAAGTTTTCTTCTTTCTTCATAAGTGAGCCAGCAGGAAAAACAAAACAGAACAAAATAACTCAAAACCTCATATACAACATTGGACCCAGACAGGGGTGCTGAAGTATTTTTGAAAATATCTGAAGTAACTTGATTTTTAACTGTAGAGACATTATACAGATTCATTGCAATCTGAACTGGGGTGCTAAATAGAATAGAAATGCCATCTGTTATGAAAGCAGTGCGATAATATTTTAAATTTAACTATAATTTCTCATGTAGAATAAAGTAAACCATAAATCACATTTTTGGCATTCTGGGATATAGATGCAAATACTGTATTTCAAATATATGAATTGCTGCCTATGAATGTATAGATGTACTTGTAAATAAACATCTATGTATGAATACTTATTAAAAAATCAGAAGCAATATCTTTCTGTATCTTGGGCATAAATGATATAATCTAAGCAATTGTCTGAATAGCAACCCTTACAGTTTGTATAGACAACTGTAGTTTGTCCTTTTCTCACTTCACTCTCTGGCATATCCTATCCCCAAAATCACTTTAGGCAGATGTCTGTGCTGGTTGGAACTCTTCCTATGAGAAGATGAAACTGGTTTTTTAAGCATCACAGTGCTGCTGAAATCTCCCAGAGGAGGGTGTATTTTCAATCCTGACAACCTCAAGCGACCTGCCCTCACCTCTTCAATGTGATAACAGAGATTCTCATCACCCAGAGCCTTCGCTGACCTGCGCTTCATTTCACGCCACTGCCTCCTCTCCACCAGTGCCAGGTTTCCCTTCCTGGATAATTGCGGTATTTTTGGTGACTTAATTTCTGGTTGTAAATATGCCCTCACTTCATAGGAATGTTCCCTTTTTTGTAGATGAGCTGAGGAAGTACGGTCACATCTGAGTGGGCTAGCTCAGACAAATTGCTGACAAGGCTCCCCTAGTCCCTGCTGCAACGCAAGTCTTCTCGGAGCTGACAAAGCCTTCTGACCCTAGAATTTATTTATTCCCCATGTCAGGAAGTGTTGATTTAGCACAGGACCAAACTTCCTTGTGTATCGTTAAACAGGTTTGAGTCACAAGATGGAAAGATGATCGATACTGAATGTCCAGCGACCAGGGTTCGGGTGATGTGTCTGTGACAGAAAGGCCCTTGGTGTTTAGAATATAATAACCCTTAAGCGGTAGAGTGATCGAGTTCAAAGGCCCAGAAAAAGGCAGGTGGCTTATTGCCTTTTCCACAATATGAAAGAGAAAACTATGTGAATTAAGGTTATTCTAAAACCTGATATTGTAACAGATAGTATTGGTCAAAACAATGATTGAATGGGTGCCCCATGCAGAATTCCTAACTCCTGAGCGTGATGTTTGTAGTCTTTGTTAATTCAACTACAGTTATTTCATTAGTAAAAATCTGTGGCAAGATGCTAATCTCCTTAAAGCCATCGTTATTTTAGGTCACACTGCATCTGTAGCCTAGCATTTTTTCCAGGGCAAAATTGACAGTCACCAAATATTTATTAAATAATATGCCCTTACATGTTATTAATATAAATTTTATATCAACTTTTGACAGGTTCTTCAAATAAAATTATTTTGTTTATTATCTATTGGACTTTACGTGAACATGGGGTACTTGAATCCTTGGAATTATGCAAAAACTGCAGAGTTCAGTTGTAACGAGAATGGAAATATCATTCTTAGAATGATCATAAAGAATGCTGGTCCTTGCCTGGTTGGTGTTGTTCAGTGGTTCAGCATGGATCTATGAACCAGGAGATTGCGGTTCGATTCCCATTCGGGGCACATGCCCAGGTTGTGGGCTCAATCCCCAGTGTGGAGCGTGCAGGAGGCAGCAGACCTGTGATTCTCTCTCATCAATGATCTTTCTGTCTCTCTTTCCCTTCATCTATAAATCAATAAAATATATTTAAAAAAAGAAACAATATACTACTAAAAACAGGGATGCTGGTTCTTAATTTACCCACCAAAAGAAGAACAGCGCCTGAGTTCACTAACAACGTTCAATCAGCGCCTGGCTAACAGGCACTCCTGGGCAACTTGGATTGTAATGTGCAGTGTTCTTCCAGGCAAATGCAAGCCTCTTTCTATAGCAACCATAGATAAATCCCAACACTTTCACAAAGGAATAGCTCACAAAGTAAAGAGAGGAAAAACTGAAAGTAAATTATGGAAACTAATAACAAGCAAGAGAACCTTGTATATGAGAGGACAACAGCGAGAAAGCATACAGTACTTAGAAACAATGGCGTTTGTGTTTTTTTTTGGTCATTTACTTGGAAATTGCTGTCAGATAAAAACACAGCTGCAAAGAATACTTATTATTTTATCTCTATATTTGTTATTCTGCATACACATTGTCACAAAATATAGCTCTTAGCAAAAATGTTTAAGATCTGTCAGAATTAATGTTTTGTTTTGTTTTTTATCAATCCCAGATCTATTTCCACGGTGAAAGAAAAAGGATAAGTGTACCCCAAGAAAAACACACAATTTTTTTTTTACTTGAAAGCTCATTTAACTTTCTTTGAAGAAATGGTAGTTTAGAATCTTAGATGAAATCGAAGCCCTTATATCATTCCGGTAAGAGCAATAAATAATATGTTACACTTGGTTTTATACTGCTAATTTGAGTTTCTTGGCTTAATATTATGAATAACAATAAGAAAAATTCTAATTTTCAGGGCAGTGACTTTTGAAAATCTGGACATCACGTTTCTCAAATGCCATAGTGTGTGTGTGTGTGTGTGTGTGTGTGTGTATGTATAAAATAAACACTTCGGAATTGTACGCTGATATATGTCCGTGACTACTTAGCCTACTCCTAGTGACTTGGGTAATGAAGTGTACACTGTGCTGAATTGTAAAATGCCCCTTTGCTACATTAATTGTTATGTTAGGGATCCTGCAAGAATATTCACGATTTGCTGCTAGTTCTAAGAGAGTCACCCAGACACACATGCGCTGGAATCAGAGACCACACTTTCCTGCCATTTTTGCTAAGAGGTTTCCTTGCCTCCTACTTGAGATCCTTTTCGAGGTACTTGAGATGTCAAAGGAAGATGAGTTAAAGTCTGTCACAATATCCCGTCTTTATCATATCTCAGATCTGCAAGAGATCAGTTTGATAATGTGTTTTCTCTAAAAGTCACTTTCACTATAAAATAAATAAGTGCTTTAACAATAGGGTAATCAGTGTACATGTGTTTTGGTAAACAACTGCTTAGCATTACCATCAATTATCCTTCAGAAAATCATCCATTCATAGTTTCCATGAACTCAAGTCTACATTCTTTTATATCACAACATTATTTTTATAGTTGTTTTTATTCATATATTTATTTGTGTTACATCTATTTCTGAGATGATTTGTAATGGTTTGCCACTGTTGCCACTTTATATTTAAGAATATTTTCTACTCTACCTTTGATTAGTTCTAGCAACTGAAATCCTGTGTATACTCTGTGCAGGAATAACTATTTTTTAGTAAGCCCCTTTCCCATCTGATTTTATTTTGTACCCTGGGAACCTGGGGTGTGGGTGGGGTGTTCTCAGTAAGACTTTGCTGATGAGCAGGGTCGAAAAGCCATTATTCTTCAGTGGGATCCCCATGTAGGCAGATGGAAATCTGCAGGCATCTGATGCGAGGCTTTGCTATCTATTTCCTGATGAGCAAATTATTTACTTTTGCTTTATAAGAAGTTGAGATAATACATCAATGTTTTTCTGGTCTTAAAACCCCTAGTTCTTCCAAAATTCTGTGTAAGTTGAAATTTCCCTCCATTACATTCCCTGCTGTTAAATGTATCCAAAGTATTCTTTGTTGCCCTAACCAGTTTGGCTCAGTGGATAGAGCATCGGCCTGTGAACTGAAGGGTGCCAGGTTCGAATCCGGTCAAGGGCATGTACCCAGTAGGGAGTGTGCAGGAGGTAGCTGATCGATGTTTCTCTCTCATCGATGTTTCTAACTCTCTATCCCTCTCCCTTCCTCTCTGTAAAAAATCAATAAAGTACAATTAAAAAAACAACAACTACAACAACAAAGTATTCTCTGTTTTCCTGACTACATACTATTGTAATATTTACCTGTGATATTGACTTCTAATTTTCCTTCACATTAGTATGAAGCAGATCTCAGATGTGTTTCTTTCCTTCTTTTCCTATTTATGACCCAAGTTTCCATGGCTGACTGTGCAATCTCCACAAATGGTAAAATCATCAACTGCTTGCAATATAATGTTTAAATTCAATCATTTGGCCTGAGTTTTAACTGAGGGGCCAATATAAGTTATATCCAAAATGAATAGATTAACATAAATAGAGTTTTAAGGGAAATGTCAAAGAACTTATTTCCTGACTCTTGAATCTCCTCTCTCAGTCAACTCAGATTTTAAAAGTGGACGGGTAAGTGTTTTGAATGGCATATTTTTGCAGAAAGATATGCTGTTAGTTCTATGTCATCTCCCAAGAAAGAGAAGCTCATGGAGAAAGGGTGAAGACCTCTCAAGAGCTCTCCCTGTGTTGAGGTAACCTTGGTCTATAGGATTGTAGTAAAGTATTCATACCCTATACTGGCCTGCTCATCCAGAGAACTGGGGCAATTGGTATGTGATCCCCAGGATTGAGATGTGTGCCATGATGAGAAGAACAATCTGGTGAGCAGTTGCTCTGTGTCCTATCCAAGAAGGCTGCCCAGGTAGATGGGGAAATATAAGCAAAAAGGAAAAAAAAGATGACTATCAGATATCCTGACCTAAGGAAAAGGTTGCAAGCAAGCAGACACACCTTTATGAAAGATATGAAGATGCCTCCATCCAAAATGAGATAACTGCAGGAGAGAAGAGCCTATGCATCAAACTTCCAAAGAAACCTTTACTAGGCCAGAGAAGGTTGCTGGAAACTGATTGTTTTGATGCTGGAAACTGATTGTTTTTAACCTACTTTGGTTGCTCTGAAAGGTTGGAGCTATGCACCCATTGTTTAAGTTGAATCATTGTTAATTACAGCAAATCCCCACCTGTTAATTACATGTAAAATTCTTGCTTGGAATTTCCTGCCTAAGGATATGGTTGTTTTCTCAGAGACTTAATAAAAGGCTGGTGAGACCCAGGCATCAGTGGGCAATCTACCCTGGTAGAGGAAAGATGCCACGCCTGGTCCCCCAGTTTCCAAATTGATTCTCTTCTAGTCTCTCTCTCTTCATTTTGTGTGTGGCCTCCTTCAGAACTCGAACCCTGAACAGGAACCCTGAACCACGCTGGACGAGTAAGGGGCTCCAATAAAGGTGAAGGTAAGTCATGAGGGCATCTATTCAAATGAGATCTTTTCTATCCTCTTGCCAGGATCTGTCCCTACTCACCATACACTGGTGCATAAGCAATCCAGCTAGTTAGTCTTTGCCAGAGAAGGATCAGAGAGGAAGCTCAACACAGAAAGCTGAAGGTCAAGTCAGCCTTTGTCACTAGTGGCCTTCCACCTTCAATCTGGCTGTAGTCTGAAGGTGTAGAAGACTTGAAATTAAATCAGGTCCATAGTCCTGAATTAAGATGTGCTGAGACAATGAGAAATCATGTGGGTGTCTATTTCCTGTGAGAGAGGAGAAAAGCCATGGGCTCTACAGGAATCTGTGCGCAGCGGCAAATCAGATTATATCCATCAGTACTGTAGGAAGCGGTAAGGAAAGACAAGCTGAAATTAAAGTTTGCCTCTTGATTCCTATGTCACGTGGGTATAACTTAATTATATAGTGTATATGCATAAAGAGGAATAGGAGCACACTGACAAAGATTGGGCAAGATAACACCCAGATAATTACCTGAATTCCCTGTTGTATCTTGGGGACCCCTCTATAAAGCACACGATTTTCTAAGCACTTTGCTGTACATCTGAAACGAATACAAAATAATATTGAATGTAAACTGTAAGTAAAGAAATAAATCAATTGTAAAAATAATGTTACCCTTCACTAACCAGAAATGAATCATTTTAATGTGTCAAAATTTTAAATTCTTGATCTGAAATTCACGACTCCCCATATATAGGTCACATTAAGCTAGACACCAGGTGTAATATAGGTAGCAATATTTTGGTGTCCTCTAATTACTGAAGATGCATTGCTCATCTTTTCTTTTCTCCCCAAACAAATAGAACTGGCAAAAAAGCACATCTTACTGTTTTCTGTTTTGTTTGTTATTTTTTGCCCTACTTATCAGCAAAGGAAGTTTACCGAGTTCCAAAAGCCTTAAAATGCTATATTTATAATGTAACTTTCACTTATAAACCTGAAATCCCTCTCTTAAAACTTGGACGAGAAGAAGAATCCTGCTTGGAACACTGCTGAATGACATACTCCTTAGAAAGTTACTGATTAACTCTCCACAATATCGTGTTCTTTTAATCTTGAAGTTTCCACGAGATCACCATTTCTCTTCGCCAGGCTGAAGCAGCATTTTGAGATTGGTGGGTGTGAGCATTGATTTTTTTTTTTTTTTGGAACTGGCAGCTGAGGTCAGCTTTTAATTTTTCTTACTTTGATCTTTTACTATTAGGAAATAAGCCATAGCCTCGCGGGATCTGCAGAGCTGAGAGATATCTACTAAAGTGCAGAGCACTGGCTTATTTCATCTGTGGGCCTGGGGAAGCTCCAGGATGAGCTTACAATTCACAAGAGTGCATTTGGCCTGGCTGGCGTGGCTCAGAGGTTGAGCGCTGACCTATGAACCAGGAGGTCATAGTTGATTCCTGGTCAGGGCACATGCTTAGGTTGTAGGCTTGATTACCAGTGTGGAATTGGCTGACAGGAGGCAGCCCATCAATGATTTTCATCATCGATGCTTCTATATCTCTTCTTTTCTGAAATAAAAAATAGATTTATTTTTAAAAAGAGTGTATTTGAATTCCAGTTTCCTCCATTTAGGAGAAATTCATTCAGCCATTGTAGAGTGTCTATTTGGTTATCATTTATCAGAAGTGCAAGGAGAAAGCACAGTGAGAGCCGCAGGAGAGGTATACATCTAAAATCCTAAAACACCGTTGGATAGCCCCAGGTGGAGACATCAGCGCTATTGGTACACAGGAACCAGAGGACGTGGAAGAAATCCTTGCTTATTTAGCTCTTCTAGGAATGCCTTCCAATTGTTTATTATCTGAAAGATGCTGGAGGAAGGACGGAGGCCATCTTGTATGGCAGCCTCAGAATAGTGGCCTCTGGCTTTGTGTCCTAGCCTATAAAGCAGGGATAACCATGAGAATTCTCAGCTTCTAACTTGGTTGTGGGGATTAAAGCATATGATTCCTGTAAAATGCTCTCTGTGTTGCCAAGCACTCTAAATTTTAGGTGTCTATTATGCAAGAATGGGAAAATACTTACCTTGCTCTCTGAATGAGGGGCCTGCCAACTTCTACTAGACGTTAAGCTCTATATGTTTTTGTGGGCATTAATATCTAGAAGGAATATTTGGTCCATTAGGCTTAACATTTTCTAATTTGGCACCAGGATGAAAAACCTTGCCCTAAGGGTTAAGTATCTGGTACCTACCATCTCATAGCCACAATTATGAACATCAGTGAGCCTTGGTCACAAGGTTTCCATAGGTGTAGATGGTTTTGCTTATAATGCATGCCTTTCTTGTAACATGAACAGCAAAACTGAGAAGGAAAATCAATTTACTCTATGTTTTACAATTGACATGATATTTACACAACCCGCCTCAATTTTACTTGCATAGACACACACACACACACACACACACACACTTAGATAATATTACCTTTGGATTCAAATGCCAGAGCTGTATTAGTCAGACATGAGCTGTTAACAAACAATCCTGACTATCAAAGGATTAACCTCATTTAAGTTTACACCTCAGTCCAATATGAATGGTCTTGGTCAGATCATTTTCCTGGGCCACAACTCTTCTGCTCATACTTCACTGCCCAGAACTTGCTACCTGGCTCCACCTAGTTGCTAGGGAACTGATGAAGTGGAACCTTTCCAGGCACACAGAAAAAACCTGAAATAATCCAATCAAATTCTAGCATTTTCTTTATCATGGAAGCACCTTACTGTTACTATATAGATGGATTTCTAGAAAAGTATACAGTATTTGTCCTTATCAATAACTGAGATATTCTCTAAATAAACACCTTACAGGTCCTAAATATATATTTATAAAAGTTAATCAAAGGGATAACTAGAATTTGTGATTATGAGATTCCTTCGCCAGATGTTAATCTTAGGTTTGAACAAGAAGTGGGCAATTCAGATTACTAAAATAAATTCCTGAATATCACTTTATTCACAATTTCTGATAGAGCGTACAAGATAATGGTATTTTTATAAATAAATTTCAACTTTTCTTCAGCTTGAAAACAAGACTTATATACCAGAACTCAGGTGTTTTTATATAGCTAATATAATTGTATTTTGTTTTACTGAAATTGAAAAAAATACAACTGAATGGAAAATGCTTTTCCTATTCTTTTCAGCCATAACAAATTTGAATGAACATAACATTCAAACTGCTTAGTGGTAATTTCTCCTCCTGACTGGTGAACAAAATACATTTCATTGGGAATTGAGTAAAATTTTGATACACTAAGCACACACACTTCAATAGTTGAAGTTTTGTTTTTTTTTAGTTGATAGAGGTCATTATACCTGAGATAGTCCATAAAAAAGGCAACATGGCAAATCACTTATAATTTCACATTTATCTTAAAGTTGATAACTAATGAATTGTTAAAAATGTGAGGAAGGGTTATATACATCTATCAGAAGAGATTATTTTAAGTTTGTATTAAAGAACATCTCTTATCTCAACATCAAAGTTAGAGAGATGACACTATGTATGATTATCTGTCTCAGACTCTACTTCACAAGTGATATATAAACTATACTTCATGCTTTCAAAAAGGACGTTGTCATGATAGATTATTTAGTGGATATTGCTTGAATCTTTAATCACTTTAAATGGAAAATAATCAAGTATCTTTCATGTATAATAGACATACAGTTTGACAGCCTTGGATGCAGAGGACCAGTGCATGAAAAAGTCCAGGAAAATATCAATTTAATGTGTTTTTCTTTGGATTTTTGGTTTTGTAAGTCACAAAAATTTATAATCTTTCAAATTAGTATGTCAGTTAATCTAGTCAAGATCTGACACTTAACATTGTCAGAACAGAAGTATGCATAATAAAGGATTGAAAGACAATTTGCAATCAGTTCTTAATTGTTATAAAAATTTTAATTTAATTATACATTCCCTTAGAGTCTAGGAGTACCTATAAATTAGTAGCAGTAGCAGTACAATGTTTTTTTTTTAATACATTTTAATTGATTTCAGAGAGAAAGGGACAGGGAGAAAGAGATTGAAAAACATCAATGATGAGAGAGAATCATTGATTGACTGCCTCCTGCACGCCCCCTATTGGGGATCAAGTCCTCAACCCAGGCATGTGTCCTTAACTGGAATTGAACCCTGGACCCTTCCATCCACAGGCTGATGCTCTATCCACTGGGCCAAACTGGGGAGGGCTTCTTTTTGTTTTGATGTCATTACAAACTTAATAAAACATTGCAAGAATAGTGCAAAGTATTCCCATAAACCCTTTATTAAGATAGCCCAATAATGCCCATTGGGGAATAAAGCTAATCGTCAATCATTCCTTGCATTGTTTGCCATGTTCTTTAGTCTTCCTCATTCTGAAACAACTCCTCAGAGCTTCTTTGATCTTTATGACAATTTTGAAGGCTATAACCCATCCAGTTTGTAAGATATTCCTCAGTTTGAGTTTGTGTGATGTTTTCTCATGATTAGATGCAGGTTATACGTTTTTGGCAGGAATATCATAGAAGTGATGCTGTGTTCTTAGTGCATGTCAATCTCTCACAACCCTGGGAATATTAACTTTGATCACTATGTTAAGGTTATGCACCAGCTTCAACTCTGCGATGTTACTTTCCCCCTTTATAATTAACACTAGGGGCCCAGTACACAAAAATTTGTGCACTCGGCGAGGGGAGGAGGGGGTCCCTCATCCTGGCCTGTGCCCTCTCACAGTCTGGGACCCCTCGGGGGGGATGTCCACCTGCTGGCATGCATGGCCAGCCTGGGTGAGGGGCTGAGGGCTGTTTTCAGGCTGGCCACAGCCCCCTCAGGGTTCGTGTACTGGGGGGCGGGATGGCTGGTGAGTGCAGGCGTGGACATTTCCAGCTGGGTGGCCCACCATCGCAAATACCTGGTGGGCCCCCACCGCTGAAAGTTGGATTGCCTGAACTGCATTGTGACCATTCTCAGTAGCTTTCAGTAATCTGAGCATAAAAAGAAAGAAATTAAATGATAGCATTACCCAGTAATCAATGGTATGGTTTTGCTAGGTGGGTGTTTTGGAATAATGGTACTACAAAGGGAGAAAAAGATTGTGCTAAGAGAAAATTAGATAAGACTATCATAGTACACAACTTAGAAAATAAAATTTAGAGATTGGAAAGGAAACAGAAATGTTAAGAGATAACCTATGGACATAGACATAGAGAGGGAAAGGCCTGGGGGGGTTGGATATGAGGTGGAAGGGGTCAATGGGAAAAACACATACAACAAAGGGAACATCTGTGGCCAACCTGCATAGTAGGCTCCGCCATGGGCCACAGAAGCTCCCGCACACGCAGAGCAGGCCACAAGGTTGGATCCAGGCGGGCAAGCAGCTGCCGATGAGCCTCCAAGGTCGCGTGGGCCCGCGATAGCTCCATTCCCAAGCCCGGCTGCAGGGCTGGGGGCCTGGCTTCCGCCCCGCCATGCAGCCAGCCGCCACTGCCAGGAACCGACCACCAGCAAACGCGCAGGCGGAGGCCAGGCCTCCCCCTGTGCATTCACCTGCGCGATCGCTCCATTCCCAGTCCCAGCTGCAGAGCTGGGGGCCTGGCTTCCCCCCCTGTGCGTTTGCCAGCGCCATCGGTCCATTCCCAGCCCCGGCTGCGCCGGCAAACGCACAGACAGAGGCCAGGCCTCCGCCTGTGTGTTCACCGGCGCCATCGCTCCATTGGACCCAGTGTTTGGGTAGGCTTCCCCCATCTTGGCTGGGCTAATTTGCATACCATTGCTCTGATTGGCTGTTGGGTGTCCCAAAGAAACGGTCAATTTTACTATTTCGCTTTTATAGAGTAGATGAATTCTGCTGGGAAGTACTGTGCAACTATACAAGTATCCCAATGCTCATCTAACTTTTATTTACTAGTTGTAGTATTCATTGATGTTTGAGTTAATTATTACTATGACTAGGGGCCCGGTGCACAAAAATTTGTGCACTCGGGGTGGAGGGAGTCCTTCAGCCCGGCTTGTGCCCTCTGACAGTCTGGGACCCCTCAGTGGATGTCCTATGATGGCCCCAGTCTGCCAGGCACCTTGTGTGTGTATGAGTGTGTGTGTGTGACCACTGGGGACCTGCCCCCAGCCGCATCTGAGGCTCGGAGCAG
>PVJC01019208.1:0-30482 GCA_004026665.1 Murina feae
AGCGTCTATAATGAAACAATTGTTACTTTTACTGGTTAGGCTGGAGCTGCTCTTTCCTTCAGCTCCGGAGGATTCTATGATTGTTACAATGTTTCAAAAAGCTGTGTTTCGCTAGAGGCAGTTTAATCGGAGCTGAGCTGAAGGGCGCAGCTTCACTTTCGCTCCTGCCGCAATGGAAAGGGCTGTTTACTCAGGTCCGGGAGTCGCGGCCGCCATGTTGGCTGGGCTAATTTGCATACAGCCGCTCTGATTGGCTGGTGGGCGTGGCTTACCCTGTCTCAGAGAAACGGTTAATTTTAATATTTCGCTTTTATTAGTTTAGATAGGGAACCATAGATGCAACTAAACTCTGGAACCATAGATGCAACTTAAATCTGGAAGCACACAGTGTGCTGCCGATGAGCAGAAACTGAGAAGAAGGTGGCACCGTCTTTAGGAAAATGATGAGGGAACTTACACCCACTGAGACATTTGTAAATATCCCATTTTTAGTGTGTACCCTCTATGTGCACCCAGGGCCTCCTGCTCCTCCTATTTGTCAGATGTTATTTTTTTTTTCCCATATTTGCTGGGCTGAGGTGGAGGCTGGGTGCTGGCCCATACTGGCACGGCCCACCCAGTGCAGCCCAGCCCTCCCTGGGGGTGAGGAGGCAGGTGTGGCTGACCTCAGAGAAAGAACCCAGCGGCAGGGACATAGTTCACATCTGAGCTGAGGCGTCAGAAAACTGGCGGGTCTCCCCCAAATGCCTTTTGTGGGGTCGACCTTAAAGACCACATGCCACTGGGCATGAGGGCAGCGCTTTGAGTGGGAAACACCTGGAATGGTATTTTTCCTCCTCTTCTTTTTTTTAAAGGCTCCCTAGGCAAGCTTTATTTATTTTTTATTATTGGAGAGGGAGAGAGAGAGAGAGAGAGAGAGAGAGAGAGAGAGAGAGAGAGAGAGAGAGAGAGAGAGAGAAACATAGATTTATTCTTCCACTTATTTATACCCTCATTGGTTGATTCTTGTATTTTCTCTGATTGGGCATTGCATCCACAACCTTGGTGTAGGGGGAACCCTGGTGTAACCAACTGAGCCACCCAGCCAGGGCCTGGGATTCCTGAAAGCTTCCAGGACCTCACGAGGCCTGTGAGGGTCAGAAATTGTCTCTGGCATTAGTCCTCTGGGATATCAGGTGGTTTGTTCCTGCAGAATTATTTGCACCTATTCCTCTGAATAAAAGTGTCCTCTATGAACCATAAAGTTATAAAAACTGACTAGCAAAACTTTTGTGGGACAAAAAAGATGTTTGTAAGAAAAATCATATCTGTAAAGTCTAACAGTATATGTGAGAACTGTGTGTGCTGCCGATATATATCCTGGACATAAGGATGCTGGGAGATGACAGGGCTGCAATGGCTGTTTTCTCCTCAAAACTCTCTCTCACTGCAATCCCCTCTCACAGCACTATCAGAGGAAAGTTTCTAAAAAACAAACAAACCAACAAGCTGAAAACAAAAATAAACTAGGCTTATTACATCCCTGCTAAAACCATCCATAACTGGCAGAAAAGGTGCTAATTCCTTAGCATGAATGCATTGGATTTATCTGTTTACACACTGTCTCATTTCTAAAGGAAGTGGAGCAGCAGCTCTGATCAATGCTGCTGAATTGTAGGAAATCAAGGATCTGTCATGAAGAAATGGCATCTATGGTCCCAGGCGGGCACTTTCTGGTCTGCGGGGTAGAGTCCAGCTGCCAAGGTAGGTTTGTGGATCTCACCAGGGGCACTGGACACCTGGTGAAGATGCGCTATGTGGGCTGTAACTGACCCAGATCAGCATCTCTTACATAGGGGCTGCAGGCATTAGCTCTGATCACTGGGCTGCCATTTATAGTGTTCTCTATAAAATGGGGATAATAATAGAAACTAACTCAGCAGGTTTTAGGGAGCCTAATGAGATAAGGAGGCATGTAAATCACTTAGAATAGGGCCTGCATTCCACAGCACTCAATAAATACCAGTTAGTTTTGTTTTGTTTAATTAGTTATTATTGGCCTTAAAAGGTAAAACTGAAAGCATATAATTGGGAAGGTCAACAAACATCCAGCTGAGAAAACAGGCCTTGAGGGGAGGGGGGGTAGGGAGGCTGCTCTGCCCTCTGGGGAGCTAGGAACTGACAGGAGCCCTCTGGGAGATGAGGTGTTCTTGGAGGCCAGGAACGGTTACAGGATAAGACTGAAAGGAGACCAGCTGGCAGCAGTCATGGCTTTGAGCTGACGAGGTTAAGGAGGCTGGAGGGAGTCCGAAGGGAATGACAAGGTTGTGAGTGGGTGAGGTGGCTGCTGTCACTGCTGATACTGTGATGTATATTTTGCCTGAGAAGCAGAGGCATTTTGATTTGTTCCATAGTCACAAGGAACCTTGGAAGGATCTGGAACAGCAGGTGGAGTGAATTCACAGCATGGGTGAGGGAAATTATGCATTTGTTAAAGAAACAAATTATTTATTTGTTAAAGGCAGTAGACTAGTTAGGAAAGCGATCAAAATCCAGCATGGGAGTTGAGGGAGCTTTGAAGAGGACAGAGGATTGGGAATGAAGGAGGAGCAGCTGTGGGAACAAGAGACAATGAGGAAGGGACATAGGAAATGAAGAAATACAAAGTTTTTGTTTCAGGTATCAGTTTTCTGGTATCAGCTGCCCTAAATGAAAGAATGACAGCTCTTTCTCTCCCTTTGCTCAGAATCGTTCATACAGACAGACATACTCATACACTTATCACACCTCTAAACATCCTCCTCTCTCCTCTGTTGGTGCAGATCCCAGCCCTCAGCTCCTACTCCAACCTGGACCCAGAAATTCTTGTTGCCTTCTTAGTACCCACCCTTAAGGCGTACTGATGGGCCTTTCCTCACAGCCTGCCACTCCAGACAACAGGACATGCTACGGAAATATTCAAAATGTCCAGAACCCCTTTCCCTCAGGCTCGCTCTCTGCTGGGTAAAAGGGAGACAGTCTAATAAAGCTACTTCTGCGAATGCATTAATGATCCTGGCAGGTTCACACATTTTCTCTCTAATGCAGTTTATTTGAATGGTAATTGGGTGTCTAGAGGCAATCACTCACCCCAAAGATGCCAGGGTCTTTGCTACACTCTTTATAACCATCACGACTTTATTATTTTCTCCCTCTGAGACTTCATTATTTATTTGTTAAAGAAACTACATTATGTCTAAGATTCCATCCACATGGGAAGTTGGGCAATTCTATTCTCCACTGTGGGCAGGACAGGCCATTTCTGGCCTCCCCTTCTTTCAAGGGGTGTGCAGGTGTTAGAGAAATGTTTCGCACCAATAAACTTAATTTAAAAAAACAAAAATGCTCTCACTCTAGGCTGCCTTCTCACATGAAGAGTTTAAAGCTGACCTATGAATTATCAGCAGAAACTAGACTGGTGAGAAGTATGGGAAAGAATGAAGCATGCTAATTTTGAATCTACAACCTTTGAGGCCAACCAAGGTTGTCACGGAGAAAGGCACACCACACTTGGAAGTTCAATGTTGATAACCTCTGTCTGTTTTTAAGTATTGCTTAAATTACCAGCTTATACCAAGATAGTCCATAAAGAGCAATGAGACCAAAAAAAAGAAGAAACAAATTAAACATCTAGAAGCTACTGAATATCTTGTTATACATTCACATAGAATAAAACACACACAGGAAATGAATACACAAGCTACAGCAACAACATGAATGAATCTTAGAAGTATAATGTTGGGGGGTGGAAAGCAAGTCCCAAAACTGCTTGTGGTATACAAAGATAAAAAATAAGCAAAATTAAATATAAGTGGTTAAAAAATAAAACACACACATACACATAAGGATGAAGTACAGGAATAACATATTCAAAATCTAGGATAGTGGTTGCTTCTTGTTTTGTTCCAAATCTTAAGAACAAAATGTTCGGTTTTGTTCACCATTTGCTATGATATTCACTGAAGACTTTTCATAATTACCCATTATTAGGTTAATTTTCTTTCTGTTAACTTTCTGTAAAGTTTTATCATGAATAGGTTTTAAATTTTATATAATACTTTCTAGGGATACATTGAGTTGATCTAGGGAAATACACTAATTGATTTTTTAACATTAAACCAGTCTTCCATTTTTCAGGGGGGAAAAACTTACTGTCCCATAATGTATTATCATTTTTATATATTTCTGAAGTCCATTTTCTAATATTTTGTTAAGAATATTAAAGTCTATGTTTGTGAGAGATATTGGTCTGATTTTCTTACAATGTGCTTGTCTCATTGTGGAATCAGGGATATGCTGGCTTACATTTTCAAGAAGAGGTTGCATAAAATCAACATTAGCATTATTTCTTCTTTAACTGTGTCATAGAATTTAACGGGGACACCATCTTTTATGGAATTCTCTTTGAGGAAAGATTTTATTGTGAATTAAATGCAATGTCATGTTGGATGCCATTTATATTTTCTGTTTCTTCTTGTGTCTTTTTTTTCAATTTATTTCTTTTAAGAAATTCATTCATGTCATCTAAGTTGTTAAATTTAATGACACAAATTTACTCATAATATTACATTATCTTTTTAATGCCTGTAGAATCTATATTCATCTCCCTCTTCCTTCCTGATATTTGTATTTTCTCTGATATTTTATCAATCTAGCTAGAAGAGTATCAATTTATTAATTTTTTCACTAGAGGTTTTTCAGTTTCTTGATGCAGCTCTCTCAAAGAACCACCCTTTGGTGTTACTGAATTTTCTCTATTGTGTGTTCATTTTATATTTCACTGATTTCTGATGATATGTTTTTTATTTCCTTTATTCCACTTATTTTGGGTTTCATTTTTTCTTTCTTCTCCTAGTACTTCAACATGGAAGCTTGCATGACTGATTTTAACCCATTTTTCTTTCTTCATATGTGTATAGAGCTACTAATTTTCCTACAAACTGTTTTTGCTTCATCCCTCAAACTTTAATATGATTTCTTTTTTTCCCAGGAGTTATTCAAAAGTACATGGAAGATTTCCTAAATGGACTATAATTTTTTTCTAACTATATTTTGTTTTTAACTTCTAATTTAATCCCACTTTAGTCAGACAACACACTCTATATGACCCAATGCTTTGATACTTATTAACACTTACTTTATGGCCCAGAACATATTCTATCTGGGTGAATGTCTGAATATTCTGTTATGATTGGGTGTCATTCTATAAATGTCAGTTAGAGTAGGTTGAATAATAGTGTTCAAATCATCTATATTCTTACGTACATAGTTTTTCTATCAAATATTGAAAGAAGATTGTTAAAACTGCCAATTATAATTATACATCAGTCTATTCTGACTTTAATTCTCTCAGATTTTGCTTTTATCATTATGAAATTATCTCTGATAACACTCCTTGTCTCAAAGCTTGCTTTTTCTGATGTTAATACAACCACTCATCCTTCTTAAAATTATTGGTTGCGTAGCTTATATTTAAGATGTCTCTTGTGAGCAGTATATAGTTGGGTCTATAGTTAGATATTTTTAAGTCAACTTTATCTCACAGGCCCTAATAACATTGACAAAGATGAATTTTAATTTTAAAAAGTCAACAAAGAAAGTTGGCCTTCTTTTCTTACATTAGCATCTCTACTCAAGTGCTGTCAATAAACTTCATTAGCACATAGATGCAATACAAGATTGGGTTCACATCTGATCAAACTAATAATCAATTGTACCTGTCTATGTCCAACATGACTTGATATAGGATCTACTGTTCAATTGAAATAATATATCAGTTAAATTAGGCAAGTATTTTATTTAGGATAGATATATCATATAAAAATATTTAGCCATCGTATAAAAATTCAGTTTGCAGGCCAGCAAGATGGTTGTTCTATCCAATTTTAGATATAATTTAATGACTTTTGTGAATGAACTGGCTGCTTTGGAGGAATTTCAGACTCATTATTATTTGAACTGCAAATTTATCTCAAGACATTGAGCTACATCCAAGGGTGAACAGATCACTCAATTGTAAATTCTGTTTTGACTCTCCCATAGACACCACTGACAAACTTTCGTGTAATTATTTCAAAAATATAACTGGGGTGAAGGTCATGTACACTACAGAGAGCAATGATTTATTCTTCCCCATTGGCCAGATTAGATTACTATAGCTCTTGTCCCCCAGATCTTCCTGCCAACCCTCAAAGGAGTGTGTTTAAAACAATGTTCCCATGAACTATGACCTAGCTCAAATGCCGTCTCAGACTTTGTACAAGGAGTTGGTCTTCCAGGGACTAAGGTATAAAAGTGCTGGGACAGTTCCCAAGTAAAGGTGGCCATTACAAGGAACAAACATCAGTGGCTGAGACTAGGATATCCTAATCTCTGCTTAGGTGGATAGAAAATTAAAGAACAAAAATAATTGAAAATAAAGACTCTGAGGAAAATTATTAATAAAAGTTACTCTGAAACTTTGATATCACACAATAGGGAATAAATTATGAACCTGCTGCTTATAGGATAAGGGTCACATTGAAGGTTACATAAGGAAAAAGACTCCTTTGAGCAATAGTAGCTGATGTCCATGGATGCTCATGATCAATGCCTAAAGTATGTAGACACCTATAGGATTCTACCTAGACAACCAAGTTCAGTTTTTCATTTCTTATCCTGATGCTTCTTAAAACAGGCAGTAATCTCTTGTGGGTGGCTGCTGAGGGTACCAATTCTGCTTCAAGCTTGGCCTAAAATCTTTTGATTTAGAAATACTGGAGTGAACAGAAAAAAACACAAAGAATTTTACCTGTTACAAGCTCTGAAGACAAATCAACCAAAAGTAGCAGGACAAATTACAGTATTTATAGAAACCTTCAGGAAGTAAACAGTAATCTTTTTCCAGTGGTCCTTGGTCCCTAAAATTGACAACTCTGTCTCAAAAGGGCTTTGCTAAGCCATCTTAACTCAGTCCATATTTTCCAATAAAATACGAGTAATTCAGACCAAGTACTAATGCACACTAAACTAAAGCTGAATCTAATATGGCAGATGCATGATGATATAGAGAAAAGAGCTTAAGGTCCGAAATCAGAATTTGAACTAGCTTCCCCTTTTAGTTCCCTGCAATCTCTATTCCACATAGCAGTGAGAATCATCTCTTTAAATCGCAAACCTTTGAGGAACTCCCCATTGCACTCATAAGCTAAACACTTCCTCTTAGTCTCTGTTATTGGAACGCACCAAGTTTGTGCAACAGCTGGTTTAACTTCATTAGCGCAATCTTCCTGGGCTGTTTGAATGACTAGTTTCTTCCTCTCACTCAAATTTCATCTTCTCAAAGAGAAAGTCCGTAAGGTAACATATCTTGACATACTGTCATCCTATCATCTTGATTTATTTCTGTCTGTATCTGAAATTAACATTTGTTTACTTGATTATTTCTATAGTGTCTGTCTCCTACATTAGAATGCAGACTCCATGAAGTCAGGCGCCTTGCTGTTCTGTTCCCTCTGAGCCTAGTATAATACCTATCACAAAATTGGTGTTCAATTAACATGTTAATTGAACAAAAAAAATTTTGCCTCAAACTGTAAGACTGTGATTATATCTGTATTTTTCTCTGATCATGAGGGCAAATGTGCCCTTGCTTAGAATTTACAATAAGTTATTATTTTTCTCTTCTTCTCTGCCTTGCCCACTCCAAAAAAAATAATCAGTAAATGAGAGAAATAAGTTGTCTATGAGGATCACAATTTAAGATTAATGCATGATGAATTGAATTGCAGATATAGAATCAAGTGAGGCAGACAGAATAGCTTCCAGCTACTCATAATTTGTTTGAACATAGTTACTTACCTAAGCAGTTTCCAATCAGCAGTGTAGTTGGTCAGTTATAAGAAGAGAGCTGAAGGCTACAATGGCAGAGCCCGCACCAGCACAGGAAATCAGACAGATGCCTTTAGCTAACTGATTTGTCACTTTCCCTGGGTTTTGGCTGCACATCAGGTGAGCAGCCTCAGATTATAACTTGGTCCAATTGTATTGGTTCTGCCTGCTCGGAGAAAATATGCTGCCCCTCACCCTACTTCCCCAGTGTTTGTGACAGTGTTCTGTCATTGGGAATTTCTAGATTTGCATTCTGGTGTCTTTCTCAGTCGGATGTGCTGTTTGGTTTCAATGAGTCAGTCCCATCCAGCCATCACTGCAGTTACTCAGAGGAGCACACCTTTGGTCCCTGGAGCGGAAGGCTGGGTCCTGGGCCTGTGTTGCTTAGTTTGGCGATAGCTTGCCCTCCCTGGGGCAGGGACAACAACTCAGTTCTAGCGTATCCATCAGGCAGCCCACATGTGTGCTTAGGGCAGCAGCAGAGGGAGGGCTCACACAGACACAGACACACAGACACACACACACACACACACACACGATGATGATGATGATGATGATAATAATAATAATAATAATAATAATAGAAGTAACTTAAGATTTCAAAACATGCTCCAAAGAGTCCTCAGCAAAGAAATTACAGCATTATTGGAATCTCTTGCAATGATTTTATAGTTTAGAATAGTTTGTATTTGAGTGGGTGGGGATGTGGAAGAGCAGGGAAGGGAGGAATCCATAGTAATCTTCTTAAACTGATTTTTATTGATTTCAGAGAGGAGGGAAGGGAGAGAAAGAGAGAGAGAGAGAGAGAGAGAGAGAGAGAGAGAGAGAGAGAGAGAGACATCAATGATGAGAGAGAACCTACGGGGGATGGAGTTCACAACCCCGGCATGTGCCCTGACCTAGAATTGAACCCAGCGACCTCTTGGTTCCTGGGTTGAAGTTCAACCGCTGAGCCTCACCCTGCTGGGCTCATAATAATTTTAATGCTCCCGCCTACACACACCAGCCCCGGGAACATCTCGGTGCTGCCCACGGGGTGCTCAGCACCCTTGCGGGTGCAGAGGAAAGTGGTGAGACCGGTGCTTACACCCCTCCAAGCTGGACCGGGACCTTCCTGATGTCTGCACCTGAAGTTCAGGGCTCCTTGCCCTGCTGACCACACATCCGACACCTGCCTGGGACCTGTTTCACCTTCCCCCTCCCATCAGCTTTCTGCAGGGGCCTCACCTGGGAGAACCTGGGGCTACATCCAGCTCGAGCATTGAGAGATTCCAGAAAAGTATGATGAGATGAAGCACTCCTTGAGCTTGTGGGGGTCCGCTGAGCTCAGACCCAAGTGAGTATCAGAAAAGGAAAATGTCCCTCTCCCTCCGCTCCCCTCTGACCCTGCACTGCAATTTTCATCTCTCTTGGGGAGAGGGATGAGTCGGGGTATGAGCATAAGCATTTGGTGTGTTCTGAGGGCCTGCGGCGCCGCACAGCGGGGCGCCCAAGTCCAGGCTCCCATGCGGCTTTCAGAGCAGCCTGCGTGTTCCATTATTTAAGGCCCCGCAGGGAGCTAAGAAGAGGATTCGATTAGAGCAGAGGCTCAATCAATGAGAAGGCTGGGGGAGCCCCTCCTCTGCTCAGAGTGCTGATGAAAGAAGGGGAGCAGAACAGGCCAGGGAGGGGGAGAAAATCCTCAAGGAAGGCGGGAGAGGCTGCCCTCCTTCCCCGCCCCGGCCCTCCCCTCCCCCCCACCCCCCCTATCCAGGAGGCATGGCGTGGCCCAGAGCCTAGCACAGCACCAGCACCGCTCATATGTGCATTAACCGACTAACCAGGATATGTGACATTGAACCCAGGGAAGAGCCCATTGTCATTTGTGAAGGAAAACACCAGCGACCTCTCGAAGAGAAGGAAACTCTCATAGCAGATCTCTTTGCTGAGCTTCTAGAAGGATTTCTCCTGAAAGATCCACAAGTCACAAAGATCTATGGCTTGGATCTTTTTTCGCATCAGTGTGGTGAGATCCTTGCCTTCAGAGTGGCGAGCCAGGTTGAGTGTGGGAGGGACCCCCAAGGTTGCTGCAAATGCACTGACACTGCGCACAGAGCCCTGGGCCCAGTCGCCCACCACCGGGCGACCAAACACCCAGACTCCTGAGGAAGAAGGTGTGTGTGTGTGTGTGTAATTAGAACACTTAGACATGCACTTTCCCTCTGAAATCAAATACTTCTTCCATGAGAAAGGTAAGCTATGTGTGTAACCATTTCAAAATAATCACTTAATTCATTATCCAAACAATGAAAGTTTTTGCCTAACATTTACCCCTATGATGTTCTCAGAGCCGGATTAACACTCCCCGCTCCAGGCACTCATCAGGAGCCAGCGACATCCTTTATCCCGCCCACTAGGTTACATTCTGCTCTTTATTTGTCTCCACTTAGTGAGAATCTTGGAAGAAGAGACATGTCTCTTTCATGTTTGCATCATCAGAACCAAATCCACATCTGACTGCATACAGGCAGTCAGCAGTGTAAAACCGAGTGTCAGAAAGTGCGGAGGGGAGAAAGGAATGAGGGAGACTATGTGGGGGAGCCCGAGACTGGAGGAGGGGGTACTGAGGGAACCCGTGTGTGGAGGCAGCTGATCTGGCAAATCATGTTGAATCTGGAAAACATCTTGAGCCCGCAGGGAAAATGGGAGAGGCGCGGGCGTGGGCGAGAGCATGTATTCATTTTATTTTTACCTTCAGACCCACCTGTCCTCCGGGGTGATCCAGCCCACCTGAAGGTGAAGGTCTGTGCTGCGAGCCTAACCTTCCGCATGTGCTTGAGGTCGCTGGCCACAACAGCTCTTCACCAGGAAGGGCGGTGGGAAGGCAGCCAGAAGGCTGGCGGAGCAACGTGTGCAAATATAAGCCAGCACTCACCAAGTGAAAGAGGAAAAGGAAACTGAGAGGATTGCGCAGGTTCTGTCCAAATGGCACAAAACAAAGTGCCAGCGTGGCAACTGGCACCTACAATAGCATAAGTCTGAGGGTTATTTCAGAGAGGCATTAACATCGAATTTATTTCTATATACAGCCAAACCTTGGAGGAGATATTGCAGGTTCGATTCCAGACCACCTATCATACCATAAAGCAAGTATCAAACTAAAGCAGATCATTATCCTTTTCCTGGTGAAGGGTCTTGCCTTCAATTTGTTAAAAAACACAAATCTGTGAGGTGCAATAAAGCGAAGCGCAATAAAGCAAAGCGCGATGAAGCAGCTGTGCCAGTATCTACAGGACTCCGATGGCTGCCTACTGCTTTCCATTCTGAACTGGGAGAGCCGGGCCCAGCCTGCGCCAACGCCCATCAGTGCTCCTCCCACATGCTCACAGGGGACGTGGCAGCCGCACCGTCAGTGTGAGAACCAACCACAAGAGCCATGTGCCCAGCTGGCCCATGTCTGCTCTGGAAGGGCCTTGTAAAGAACAGCACGAGGTGCCTGGGCCTGTGGTAGCCACGACACCAGCATTCCTGTCTTGTTTTGCGGACTCGCAGGAGTGAAAACAGCCTGGAAGAGCCCTGGTCTCCACCACCCACCTGCTTTCCGGAATTCCTTGCCTTTCTTCAGGACTTAACTAAGGGCCCTCAATGCGGTTTTGTTTTTTTCTCCTAGTTGGCAACGAGGATTTTATTGATGCCGTTGTATTTGGACAGAATTTCCCATTTAGACATCAGGCCAAGTCAACAGATTAGCACCTCTGCCCACTGAGTCCAGCAGATGGCAAGCATTTCTCCCAGCAAAGGGAGGCCTGTTGCTGGAACAGCACTGAAGATGGAGTTGAACAGGAAGGCAGAGTGATACCTGTGCCAGTGCTCTCCATCCCCAGAGAGTTTGGGGTGGGTGTTTTCCCTCCACAGATTCCTTCCAGGTCTATTATTTCATTTAATCTCACGCTCTACCTATGAGTTGGTTAAGGCTCTCATCAGTAAAGGATGAGTTATGTTTGCCCTTGGGCACAAGAAAAACAAGAAAATCGGCTGTTGAATTTGTTTATAACCATTTATGAAGCATGAATTATGGCATTAGAGAAATGTTCAAATAACCAGCCTTCAACAAAGCCAGTCATTACCCCTCATTCTCTGCACATGGCATCCTGCCCCAGGAAAGGGAAATGACTTACCCAAGGTCACACGGCCAGCAGCAGGCAGAGGCTATACTAAAGCCAGGCAGCAGGTTTCGGTGCCTGAGACAAAAGGACAACTGAACAAAGCTGGCGAGCTACCTGCCAGGAACAGCAGCGCAGGGCAGAAGGGCTGTGGCTTTGCTCTGCCTTCAGCAGGGGCAGGGCAGCCCTCTACATCTGATGCCACAGGCCCACAGCCACTGCCTCCCACCATCCCGCTTCCCACAGTTGTTCCTCGTCCCAGCCTACACCTACTCGACTCTTTACAAAGTCTGTTTTCTTCATGTCACACTAGACTTTCTTTTTAAGGTGTTTTGAATATTATTTGTAAATAGCTTTATCAGAAGTGTATTTTACATGTTATAAAATTCATCATCTAAACTGAACAACTTAGAGAATTTTAATAACTTTGCTGAGAGACGCGACCGTCAGCATAAATCAGTTTTAGAACATGTCCATCCCTTCCACCCCTTTGCGTTAATCCCCATTCAAAGACTTGCTGCATGCTCTCCCTGCCGAGGACAGTTTGCACCCAAGAGAGCATGTGTGCACCGGTGCTGGGTCACCTCTCTGAGAGTGGGCCACGGGTAGATGCGCCAGGAGAGTCACTCCCATTTATGCCTGGGGATGTAAGTGAGTCTCCTCACTGCCCCCCAGGGCCGGGTGGACAAGGCTGCTCACTCTCCTGCGTGTGCCGCTTTCCTCGCGTCTGCCCAAGGTCATCTCTCTTTTTGTGGCTAAGAGGGTACGACCTAGAGACTAGAAAGAGTTTTCCAAATCTGCTGCTCACACACAAAGCTCCTCCCCTGCCCCAGCCACCTGGCTCAAGCCTTAACCGTTGGCCTTCATCCTCAGGAGCGGAAGGGAGCATGTGAGGAGTGTTTCCTGTCAGAGCCTCTGGATGACAGGCTGTTTCTTTGAGTCACTTCACTTGCTCCCACCCATATTCCTCCCTTACAGTGTCCATCATGGCCCAGGCTCAGCCATCAGGCAGTGGCCAAACACATCATCCAACGTAGATTTCTGTGTAACATTAAACTACGTATGGGGGTGGGGGAGTCTCTCGTAATGTAAGAAAGTCCCCATGATATCATAGGAAAGGGGATACCAAGCGATGCCCACACAGCACGAAGCCCATCCATAGCGCATGCACTTAAGTACGTGCAAACCTGGGAGTGTGGATCAAATCTGGACAAAAAGCAAACAAACCAAAAAACACCAAAATATCAACAGCGGTTGCCCTGCATGGCAGGTAATGTATATGGATGTATCTATTTTTTCCGATTTTTTTCAAACTTTCCAGAACGCACACATAATAAATGCTCCCGCCACGAGAGCAGGAACTGTGATGTGACAGCAGGAAGGGGCGATGGCTGCCTGGGCGCCCAGGTGCCCTCGGCACCGGCTCTCCCCTCCCCTCACTGTCATTACCGCCTAATCACCGCGCAGGCGCCTTCCTCTGCGCTCACCATCGCGCACCTGGGAGGCTGGTCTTGGTGGAGGAGGCGCGGAGTCCCGAGCAGACAGACAGCTTGGACCGAGTTCAGAGACAAGTTAGTCAACCGATCAAGGGAGCGGGGAGGGCTGCTGCTGGGCGGAGATGAAAGGGGCCCCGTCTTTATAGCTCAGCTGAGCAGAGGCTGGGGCGGGGCGCCTTGAAAACAGACCCAAAACATACGAAAATCATGAGCAATAAAGAGTGAGGAGGGAGCCGCGCGCAGCCGGCCAAGCTGGTGATGGAGGCTGCGGGGAGCGGAGACGCAGCTCGGTAACGTCACGGGTCCCTGCGGGCAGGGCCCCGGGTCAGCGCTGCCCCTGGGAGGGCAGCCCCGCCCGCAGTAAGGAGAAGGTGATGTCGCCTTGCACCGGGGAACCCTCTCGCGTTAGGGCGCGGTGTGAGCCTCCAACCCCACGTTCCTCGCGGGGAGGAGGGGCCCTGCTGGCTGCAAGCCCAATGCAAACTGCAATGCAAACTGCGCCCATCAATCACGGCCGGCGCTTCTGCAGCAGAGCCCGCCCCTTTTCTGCAGCGGGGGAGCCTCCCGCCGCCTGCCAGGGGCCTCTGCTGTTTGTTCACCTTCCTCACGCCGTGTCTTTCCCAAGGATTTCCTCTGGGGCCCCTGCTGCCAGCCTGGTTTTGCAGTAAGTGCAGCTGAGAAGTGGAGCTAAAGGCGAGACTTGCTCTCTGCCCTTCACGAGCTTCCACCATCATGGGGAGCTGAAGGGAGGATCGCCCCCGGTGTTGCCAGCGATGTTCGGGCTCCTCCTGAGCCGGAGGGGCTGGGGCCTGAGGACTGTGGCCGCAGGCCACGCGGCAGTGCCCTGCGAGGTCCATCAGACACACCGATCAAGCCCGGCGGGCGGAAGTGCCACTCCCGCATCCAGGCCTTTAATGTCCCTGACCATCCCAGGAGGGTGGCCTCCATGCAAGCTCAGCCCCGGAGGCTTGGAGCAAGATGTTCTATCAGATTTCTCTCTCCAGAAGATAACTGTGCTGACTTGGAGGTGGGATGGAGAGTAAGAGACAAGAAGCAAGAAGACCTCCCTGGAAGCTGTGACAAGGGGGGCAGGGCGGTGGGGGGAGCAGTAAAAGGCAGGGAAAGTTTGACTGAAGCAGTGGCCAAAAATGTGGGGAAAGCAATGGTTGGCAAATGCCATTCAGGCACCATTTAAATACAGGAGCTCATTTCTCAAAGAAATTAATCAAATGTACAGAGAAGTCTTCTCTCAGGTTTTGTTGATTGCCTTACTCTATACTCTGATTTGGAGAGTGAGGGAAGTTTAGAGATCTTTGTACCCTGAGGAACTAAAAGGGTTTTTGTGGTGTGTGTGTGTGTGTGTGTGTGTGTGTGTGTGTGTGTGTTGAAAAAAGAAAAGGCTGTAACACCCCAGCGGGTGTGCCTCAGGGGTTGAACATTAACCCATAAACCAAGAGGTCACCACATCAATTCCGGGTGAGAATACACGTCCAGGTTGCAAGCTCAATCCCCAGGAGTGGGCATGTAGGAGGCAGCCAATTGATGTTTCTATCTCTCTCTCTAGAAAATAAAAATAAAAAAATGAATAGAAACATACTTTTAAAAGCTATAACAAGAAGCAAAGAAGAGCCCTAACTGGTTTGGCTCAGTGGATAGAGCATCGGCCTGCGGACTGAAAGGTCCCAGGTTCGATTCCGGTCAAGGGCATGTACCTTGGTTGCAGGCACATCCCCAGTGGGAGGTGTGCAGGAGGCAGCTGATCGATGTTTCTCTCTCATCGATGTTTCTAACTCTCTATCCCTCTCCCTTCCTCTCTGTAAAAAATCAATAAAATATATATTTTAAAAAGAAGAAGCAAAGAAGATGGTTACATAATGATAAAAGGTTCAATCCAACAAGATGAAGTAACCCTGATAAACATTTATGCACCCAACATGTTTATGCACCTAAATATATAAAGCAAATACTGATGGACCTACAGGAAGACATCAGCAGCAATGCAGTCACAGTGGGGACTTTAATACCTTTTTATGTCAATAACTAGATCTTCCAGTCAGAAAATTGACAAGGAAACAGCCTCGTTAAGTGAAACATTAGACCATATCAATTTCATTGACGTTTTCAGAACATTACACCCTAAAACTGAAGGATTTTTTTTCAAGTGCATATGAAATATTCTCCAGAATAGATCTCATGTTAGATCTTAGAACAAGCTTCAATAAACATAATAAGATGGAAATCATTTCTAGCATCTTCTCTGACCACAATGCTATGAAACTAGAAATCAACTTCATGAAGGAAAAAAACACACACACTAAAAACCTGGAGGCCATATAACATGGGTTAACAATGAGATCAATAAAGAAATAAAAAAATACCTTGAGACAAATGAAAATGAAAACACAGCAATCTAAACTCTGGACACAGCAAAAGCAGTTCTAAGAGGGTAATTCATAGAAATACAGACATAACTCAAGAAAAAAAATCAATTAATAATCTGGCATTTTACCTAAATGAGTTAGAAAAATAACAACAAAATTCAAAGTGAGTAGAAGGAAGGAAATAATATAGATCAGTGTGAATAAATAAAATAGAGTCTAAAAAAAAGTATAAAGAAATCAATGAAACCAAAAGCCGGTTCTTTGAAAAGATAAACAGAATTGATAAAACTTTAAATAGACTCATCAAGCAAAAGAGATAGAGGACTCAAGTAAATAAAATCAGAAATGAAAGAGAAGTAACAATTGACACCATAGAAATACAGATTATAAGAAAATACATGAGCAATTATATGCCAACTAATTGAAAAGTACATTTTTGTTTAATCACTATTCTGTATGATTGAAATTAATGCACAATAATATTGAATGTAAACTGTAATTGAAATAAAAATAAACAATGATTGAATTAAAAAATAAAATAAAATGTACAAACTCTCAGCCAAAACCAAGAAAATAAATTTCATTATCATAATTTAAAAGTGGTATATACCCCAGACACAAAGTAGATTGAAGATATTTTTACAACCCAGCTGTTAAACTTTATACTGATTAGTTTTAGTCTGAATTAAAAATGAGTGGTTTTCTATAAAAATATAAAGTATTGAAATTTACTAGCCAAGTAAAAAAGCTGAAAATAAATTTAAAATACTGTAAAAAAAAAAAGTCTCTAAATAAAGGCCAAGAAAACATATAGGTAGTATAGTTAATGATATTGGAGTTCAATTAATAGAACTGTCTGTAGTTTAATAATAGTATTGCACAAAATAAAATAAACACCAATCAAAAATGAAATGGGTATTTCAACACATAAGAGAAAGCAGAGTTTCTATACTTGTTACATTAAATTAAATTAACTAACAAATTAATTTTTAAAATACATTTTACTATTGATAAATAGGCAAAGAAGATGGATGTAAATGCTAATATTTTTATGAAAACATTGAAGCTTATTGATAACAAAATAAAAGCTCAGTTGGTTAGAGGGTTGTCCCCATATTCCAAGGTTTAATCCTTGGTCAGGGCACATACAAGAACTGACCATGAATGTATAAATAAGTGAAACAACAGATCAATGTTTCTCTCTCTCTCTCTCTCTCTCCCCCTCCAAAATGATTAAATTTTTAAATAAGTAATAAAAACAATGAGTTATTATTTTGTATCTATTAATTATAATTTTTAGTTAAAATATCCAAAATTTGCATAAGGAAGCATTTATATACCTTGCTGGTGGGTGCACAAAATAGTTTAATCTTTCTGGAAAGCAGGTAGGCAATTTTTATCCAAGAGCCTATAATTTAGCATTTCCCTTCACCAAGCAACTTCCATTTTCAGCATGGTTTTAGTTTTTAGTTTTTAAGAAATAGAAAAATAGAATGTGTGAAAAAATGGACATAAAGAGAAAGTATTATATAGTTATAAAATATTTCTATTTTTCCATGTGGTGAGATTTGGACAATTTTTAATTTTATTTATTTATTTATTTATTTATTCATTTATTTTGCTTTTTAAAAAATTTTCTCTAGAGTAAACATGCATTACTTCTGTAATGGAAAGAATAATCGTTTTTAAAATGTATGTTACAAGACGTTGCTGATTTTCTGCACCTAAGTCGAAGAGTTTTCCAGCGTAATATTCTGTTCACCAGAGTACAGGAAATTATCATCTCTCATGTAGAGAGGTTGGCAATAGGCAAGAAATGCCCTCAGCTTTCATTTGATTTAGAGGTTCAGTTTCTGTATCCTGCCACCTCCCCGACATTTTTAACCAGATCTTGGAACTATAAAAAAGTGCCAAATAAAATGCAAGCTTTTCAGTTGTCTCACTTTCCTGGGTTGTAAGAAGTCTTCTGGTTGAAGTTCTGCCTACTGTCAGATGTTTCGATTAATAAAACAGTTATACCACGTATAGCAGGCTCCACTAAATAAATGTAGGGTGTCTCCCAAGTTGCTGGGAAAGGCTGAGTTCAAAGAGCTACCTTGGTAATTACCACTCGGAGACCTCCTTGAAGTTGGAGCTCAGAGGGAAGTAGGCGTCTAATGCCTGAACTTGCTTTCTGTGTCCTTGGAAGGCCCTGGGAAGCAAAAATAGAAGGAGATGGAAAAATGATGACAGAACTTGAAAATTCGGCCTGGAAGAAAAAATGATTATGATTATTTAATTGTAAAAAGAGAAGGCTCATCTGAATGTCACTGTTTTCAAATATTCGAAGAATGATGATGAAGAATAAGAGCAAATGGGATTTTAAGAGCTGCGAAGACAGAAGGAAACCTCTCAGCAGCTTAATTAATGTTTATGGAATACTAGAGCAGGCTACTGACAGAGGCGTTAGCTTTCCTTTCTTTTGGAAATTCTTCATAAGAGACAGGAAAGTAACTGCTGGGGGTCATCCCAGACAGAAAAGGATAATAAGGAGAATTACAATGAATCACACCTACCAGGGCAGCACAGAGCATTGCCAACATGAGTCCATCTATTCTTCTGAATTCTGATTGATGTCCCCTTATAAATCCATCTAATGAGTTAAGTGTAAATGGACCCAAAAATACCAAACCTATGTTTTTCTTAAAATAAACAAGCATAAAACATTTAGATGGAAAGTCCTTAGGGGCAAACCACAGTTGGATTTCAGCAGGTTCCTTCTCAAAGCCTGCTCCCTACAGTAACTGTTGGGTCTGAGCCCCTCTGCCAGGGAAGGGGCCTTCCTGAACGTCGGGTCTAGATGAAGAAGCCATGAGAAGTTGTGGATGTATAAGAATGAGTCTTTATTGCAGAAGCCAGTAGCCATATAGCCATCAGACAAAATAGTCCTTCACAGCAAAATCCCATGCAGGCAGCTGGTGAACCAATATATCTTTCCTACATAGTAGTAGCGGTCTCTGTACTCACAGCCATTATCTGAGCAGCTGCAAGCTGCCTCTAGACTCATCGCCTCACATAGTAGTGACACCTCAGCAGTCTCTCTAGCCTTTCCCCCAGCTCACTGGCTTCACATGGTAGCCATATCTGAGCTCTCCACGAGCTCTTAGTCTTACATCGTAGCAGCATCCTCTGTGCCTGACTTTTTGTCTCCAGTCTTTCCTGCACTCCTCTAGCAGCAGCAGCAGCAACAGCCTTACACCTTAGCTGCACCAGTACACTGGCTGGTCAGTGGTGTAATATACCACTTAGACCAGTGGTTCTCAACCTGTGGGTCGCGACCCCTTTAGTGGTCGAACGACCCTTTCACAGGGGTCGCCTAAGACCATCCTGCATATCAGATATTTACATTATGATTCATAACAGTAGCAACATTACAGTTATGAAGTATCAATGAAAATAAATTTATGGTTGGGTCACAACATGAGGAACTGTATTTAAAGGGCCAGAAGGTTAGAACCACTGACTTAGACAAAAGAGGCCAGTTGCCACACTGACATTAATCATTTGATGTGCTTATAGATGAGCACATTGTACTGTGAGATCATGGTGTCCTTGCACCTGTGTATGGCATCTTAGCCTTGAACATTCTGATTAAGATTCCCATGTTCAGAGTGGCCTTGGCCATCCAGTGTACTATCAATAAGGCCTCCACACTCTAATAAGCCTTGGCTATCCAGTGATTGTGGCATGGGTCCCACAATGCCCAATACCCACCTGTGCTGTTCAATACCTATCCACCTCCATCCTCCACCCCATTTCCTTAATAAGCTTACTGGTGTTGAACAGACAGATGCACATATGGAGGTTACAAGGGGTTTGAGGAGTCAGGAGGCCACAAAAATGTTGAACCATTTTATAAATGTCTTGGGATTAGCAAAAAGTTTTCAACTATCTTTTAAGTGTTTTCAGATAGTTGAAAATCTAACTGTAGTTTGCCCCTCAGGACTTTTCATCTAAATGTTTTATGCTTGTTTATTTTTTAAAAAAAACATAGGTTTGGTATTTCTGGGTCCATTTACACTTAGCTCATTAGACGGGTTTGTAAGCCTGTTCAGTGTCCAAGATGCCTATGGATTCAAAGAAAGATGCCTCTCAATTGAGGAGTTACATTTGGTGTAAACAAGCAAACTGCAGAAGGCCTTTGAGGCAGCTCTCTCTTCTCAAGAAACTTGAACAGAGTCTGAATTTGACAATCCTTCAATAGTTCTTAAGTTGCATTTGTGTTTAGGTATCAATGTTTCCCTCCATGTCTGGGCTGAAATCAGTAGATTGCTTGAACATGGGAGAGTGGTTAGAATTAGAATTGATGTCAGATAAATGGTCTTACTGGATGAACTTTCCTAGGAAACATGCAGAAGTCAAAAGTTTAAAACATCAGCTTGAATAAGTCCTCGTCTGTTGGCTTTCTGATTTCATCTTTATCCAATGCTAAGTTAAATGGTCAAATTTTTAACTCTGAAAATGTCAGTCATTCAACATTTGTGCCTTTGTTCATGCTGTGTGCACTGAACTGTGTTTGTTAGAAGGTTTATGAAACAGGTATAATATATGGCCCATGCAACCTTAGGAGGCAGAGTTTATAGGTGTGAAGCAATTAACATGTAATTCATTATGAATTAAGTTCAAGGGTAATAGAAATTCATGAAGAAAAAGATCTGGTTAAAGATATGGTTAAACATAATGTGCCTCAAGATGGCCTTAAGTAGAATGTATACAAGGAGAGAGAGAGAGAGAGAGAGAGAGAGAGAGAGAGAGAGAGAGGTCTAAGCAGGAAGAACATTATTTACATGCTTGTGGTAAATGTAGCGTGACCTATTGTTACAAGGAAGTCTATATGAGTTTGAGCAAAGTGGAGGGTTCCTATATAGTGGAGCAGTGGAAAATAAGAGCTCCTTAGAGGAAGGCTTCATAGCAAAAAAAAAAAAAAAAAATGTGTTTATTCTTGATGCAGAAATCCCTAGAGCACCATTGCTGGTTTTGAAACATTAAGCATTAATCATGGGAAAAGCAGTGGTGCCCTGGCTAGTGTGGCTCAGAGTCATATGTTTGATTTTCACTCAAGGGCACAATGCAGGTCTGATCCCCACCCTGTTCAGGGCATGTGCAGGAGGCAACCAATCCATGTGTCTTTCTCACATTAATGTCTCTTTTTCTCCCACTCTGTCCCCCATCCCTTATACTCTCTAAAAATCAATGAAAAAAATATCCGTAGATGAGGATTAGCAAACAAAAATAAAAGAGAGAAAGAAAAAGTAGTTTTGAACCAAAATTAATATAAAGAGAGTGTTTAGGATGAACCACAGATGGACTTAGCTAAAGTCAGGGAACCCAGCTAGATAGTTGTTGAATGATCTAGGTACAAAGTGTATCTACAAAATGTTGGTAGTCTCATCTCAAATAATACCTTAAGATTTTGTTTTTTGTGGGGTTTTTTTTTTTGTTTTCTGTTTTTTGCTGTTATAATAAGACAGCAATAGTCAGACATTGGCAATATCATATCACTCAGAGGTATACAGACTTCAGATGTGGCTTGAACCAGAAGTTCAATGATGTCACCTCAATTTCAGTTTCTATTTCTCTCTCTTCTCTCCACCTTTTACCATGTCAGCTTCCTCTCTCAGAGGAAGTGTGGCTTCCCTCTCAGGAGAGCAGTGAATGCAATTCCTTTGTGGGAAGGGAGGAAGAGAGAGAAAACACTAGCAATGTGTCCTCTCAATTCCTTGCTCTAAAATAAAATGCTCCTCACTGAACCAAAGACTGTGGCCAGGGAAATAGGATGAGGGGATTATATTAAACAAATTAGGGTCCACCTTGAAGTGAAGAAGGGGTCAATATCCTCAAAGTCATATTGTTTTAAAATTTGAAGTCTCAATAAGAAGGGGAGAAGTGTTGATGAATATGTGAAGGCAATCAACAACTGTCCACTACTACATCACTTACCTGTTGTGTTTGCCTTCTCCTGCTACACTGTCGCTCCCAGAGGCATGGGGAAGTCAGGTGCTAGGACCAGGAGATCATCTAGCCAAGAAGCCTGTGTCCAACATAGCAGCCAGATAGTCTGCTGAAGCAAATAAGGGAGAAGGTGCCTCTAAGCCCAAACAGAGACCCTATGTTAGACCCCATGCTGGTTGGGAGGTATGCACACAAGGGAATCCAGAAATGACCAGGTGATGCTTCTCATTGATTCAAGGGGAAAGTTAAGGTCATCACAAGGCCCTGAATTAGGTCATCATGAAAATGAAACAAATAAAATTGCCCATGGAATTGCAGATCTTAGGAAAGGGTAGAATAAGATACTCCATCTTGTCACCAATATTCATGGTGATGCTGCACAATCTAAACTAATAAAAGCAAAATAGTAAAATTAACCATTTCTTTGGGACAGGGTAAGCCACGCCCACCAGCCAATCAGAGCGACTGTATGCAAAATAGTCCAGTCAAGATGGCGGAGGCGGGAGGCGCGGGCCGAGAAGAAGCCACAGACTGCGGCCTAGCTTCATAGACTGGAGGCCTCTGCGGCAAACAGAGGCGGCAGCCGAGGGAGGGAGCAGCCAGCCAGCCTGGGGGCTGCGATGGGCCTGGGTGGGTCCCCGGGCACACACCCAGGCTCATCGCAGCGGGGGCGGGACCAGCCAGCCGGCCCAGGGGCTGTGATGGCCTGGATGGGTCCAGGGGCACACAGGCAGGGAGGCTGCTAAGCCTCTGTGCATGTGTTTTCCACGACCCACCCAGGCCCATCGGAGCCTCAGCAGTGGTGGGCTGGCTGGGCAGCTGGAGGATTTAATGAGGGAAGCTTTAGTGAGGGAAGGAGACCTGCTCCCTTTTTCTCACACACGCCTCCTGGGCCCACTCTCTCGCTGGCTCCATTGTCTCTTACACAGAGGCAGGGGTCTCCTGTGAGAGGCCCTATCTCCCTTCAGAGCTGGGGTGAACCCCCAGGGGAGCCAGGAGATGGAGAGATGGGCAGGAGGCAGGCGAAGCAGCAGCCAGGGAGAGTTTGGGGGAAGTAACCAGGTGGGGGAGAGGTGCAACAGGATGGAGGGGAGAATTTTATAAATGAGTCAGTGGACAGCAGAGTTAAAAAAAGAGGATGTATGAGGGAACTGTAGGGCCTATAATGAAAACCAAGTATAGTTGTATACTGGGGACAGATTTTAAAAGTATGAGTCAGAAAAGAACAAAAAATGATAGTGGATAATTAGGCAGGTAGATAGATAGGTATTAAAACAGTGGAAGTAAGTAGAGAAGAATGTATGGCAAAGGTAGGATGTGAGAAAAATAGGGAGGGAAGAAAAGTTATTAAGGGGGAGCTGGTAGAGCTTTAAAGGAGAATGGGAGGAAGGAAGGAATGGGGGAGGGAGCAAAGCAGGCCAGAGGGAGGAAGTGAAGAAAAAAATTAAGGTGGGAAGGAAGGAAAAGGGGAGGGTGGGCAGGGGTAAAGATAAAGGAAATAAGAAATGTGGGAAGGGAAGAAGGGTAGTAGAAAAATAGGAAGAATGATGATGGAACAGAAGTAGGAAATAAGGAGGAAAGGAAAGTTTATAAATGATGAGTCAGTAGGAAAAGTGTTACATAAAGGAGAAAAATTGTGTGAGAGGAAGAAGCCAATAAGGAAGTCAAATACAATTGTGTGCGAAGGAGATAAGATTAACAAAGAAAGTTAATAGGGGTGACCAGGCCGGCAGGGGAGGGCAGTTAGGGGGATCAGGCAGGCAGGCAGGTAGGCAGAGTGGTTAGGGTAGGCAGGCAGGTTAGCAGTTAAGAACCAGAGGTCCTGGATTGTGAGAGTCCCTAAGAACTCCATATTGGAGAGGGTGCAGGTCAGTCTGAAGGACCACCCCCCCACCCCTACCCCTGTGCATGAATTTCGTGCACCGGGCCCCTAGTGTATAATAATAAAAGCATAATATGCTAATTAGACCAAATGTCCTTCCCTATGAAGCTGGGGCTGTGAGGGAAGCCCGGGTCCCAGGTGTCAGAGGGAAGCCAGTCCCAGAAGCTGGGGGAAGGAAGTCCTGCTCTTGAACGAATTTTGTGCATTGGGCCTCTAGTACTTTCATAATAGTCCTGACAGTACCTAGATTGTCCTAACCCCCTAGCTCCACACTGAAAACCTCTTTATGAGGCTGTGAACAATATCTGAGAGCCCATTCTGCTCCTGTATCAGTGGATTATTTCTGCCTTAGTTCATCACCAGGTATTTCCTCTCATTGAAACTCATCTACCATGTTCTTGCCCATTAACACAGAATCTGAAGCTCTTCCTGCAGTGGATTCCCATCCACATGGCATGGCACTTTCTGGAGAATTTTGTGCCATCTGCCAATTTAAAATTTTCATGGTGCCTGTTTGTCTGGATCATTTATTTTGGGACGAGAAATAAATAAGACTAATGCCACACCCATCTCTGGGGACAGTCTATTTTCCACCAGCTGGGCTCCAAAGCCAATTTTTGGTGAGTTATAGCTGTGCTCTCTCTTCAGATCCTTCCAATGCCTTTGCACCTGGAAGTGTTACAAATGATGCTTTTGTTTGTAGGTGCAACAATCACAGAGCAGCCAATATAAAACAAGACAGGTGTTCACATCAAAAAACAAATCAATGGCCTCAAGGGGACTTGGTGGCCTCCCCCTCTTTTTTTCTGATTTCTTCAGACACACAGCCCCACCAGGCACCAGTCACTCCACCAGGGGGACAGCTGGCTGAACAAGACCAAAGGGAGCTGTCAGCTAGATGCTTCTTTTATGATGACTCAACAGCTCAGCAATAAATAATAATAAAAAAATGAGCTTTAACCACTCTCTAAATGCACTCCAGCCCATGAGTAGTTTGCAGTTTTCATCTGAGTGTGTAGATACCAAAGCAGGCTTTTCCTGCAAATGCCCCAGCAGAAATTAAAGACTGAATAGGGTTTACAGATGTTGGTAATATGCAAGCTAGCCAGGGAAATATCAATTTAAACAGATGTGTGTGTGTGGAATAAGAGCAATCCTAGCACCTGTAAGAATGAATAGATTAGTATCTAAAACTGGGTGGGGGGTCAGGAAGTGGAAGGTTGGCAAGTATAGGAGAATATATGGTTCTGCAAAGTTCTGGCTTCATTACCAGGCATTTAGCAATGTGAAGGAAGACTGGAAGACTGAGCTGCACTCTTGGAAAAACGGCATATTATTTTCAATGTCCTTCCAAGAACATCTGTCACTATAGAGGAAGTGGTGCTTTTCCCAGGAAGAATCTACTGCTATTTCTTATAACTGACAGCCTTCAGATTATATCCTGTTAAAAACTAAGATGTAGTCTGACCTAAAGACATTCATTTGCTTACTTATTATTAATATCGATGAAAACACTAATAAGGAAAGTATACATTCTTCCTAGTAACAAAGAAATGCAAAATAAGACAATGGCATACTGTGTTTCACCTGCTAAGGAGATAACCTTTTTAATAGTACTAGTGGCCTGGTGCATGAAATTCATGCATGGGAGGGTTTTCCATCAGCCCAGGCTATACCCTCTCCAATCTAGGACCCTTGAGGGATGTACAACTCCCTGTGGAATCAGGCCTAAACTGGCAATCAGACATCCCTCTCACAATCCGGGACTGCTGGCTCCTAATTGCTCACCTGCCTGCCTTCCCGCCTGATCACCCCCAACTGTCCCTCCACCAGCCTTCTCACCCCCAACTGCCCCCCACCAGCCTGCTTGCCCCCAACTGACCCCCGCCAGCCTGCTTGCCTCCAACTGCCCCCCTTCCAGCTTGATCACCCCCACTGCCCTCCCTTCCCTGCCTGATTGCCCCTAACCACCTCTGCCTCAGTCCCGCCACCATGACTTTGTCTGGAAGGACATACAGAAGTTCTCCCAGTCTAATTAGCATATTATCCTTTTACTAGTATAGATAATTCAATGCCAGAAAGAATGTGGTATAATTTATCATTTCTGGAAGACAGTTTAGCAATATACATCAAGAGCATAGTAAATTCTTGAGATATCTTGGGTACTTCAACAAAAGCTAGAGGAAGGATGACAGCAGCTACTGCTTGAGATGGCAGCAAAGTAGTGGGATCGTGCTTGCAATACCTCCCAGAACCAAACTGGAAATGACAGCTAAATTGGGGAACAACCACCATGAAATACTAACTGGAGACTATCTGAACAGGAGACTTGTTTTCCCATTAATCCCCACCTGGGGATATTTTTCCATGGATTTTTAGAGAGAGAGTATGGGAGAGAGAGAGAGACAGAGAGAGACACATCAATGTGAGAGAGACAAGTCAATTGATTGCTTCCCATATATGCTCCAACCGGGACCAAAGATCAAGCCTGCAACCAAGGTACATGCCCTTGAATAGAATCAAAGCTGGGACCCTTCAGTAGGTGGGTCAATGCTCGCACCACTGAGTCAGAGCTAGGACTAAAGAGGAGACTTTTGACCAAGAATGGCAGAAGCCACATCAAGGTATCACTTGTACAACAACTTGTACAATGTAGTGGGATTTGAGCCACACAGTCAGCCACCCTCAGGGTTGATTCCACACATGAATAGGCCAAGAGTAATCCAGACCCAACTACAATAGAGGGCCCACATAGTCCACACAAGGACATTCCTAGAGTATCCACCTCAGAAAATCAAGGAGACTGTGCCTCTGGGACCCCCTCAGGACATTTATTACATAAGGCTACACCATGAAGAATGGGAGGCATAGCAGTTTTACCTAGTACATAGAAACAAGCACAAGGAGACAGCTAAAACAGGAAGACAAAGAAATAATCTCCAAATGAGAGAAAATAAGGAGTCTCCAGAAAAAAAGAGCTAAATGAAATGGAGGCAAGCAATTGGTCAGATTTAGAGTTCAATGTAATGGTGAAGATGATGCTCAAGCAACTAAGTGAAAAATTACATGGAACTTAGTGGGAACTACAACTGCATGAAAAGGGGAAGAGAAACCATAAACAAGAACCAGTGAGAAGTGAAGAATACCATATCTGGCATCAAGAATGTACTAGGAGAACTTAAAAGTATATTGAATGAAGCAGAAGATCACATCAATTACTTGGAAGACAAGGTTGAAAAAAACAACCAGCTCTAGCTGGTTTTGCTGAGTAGACAGTGCCTCAACCTGTGGATAGAAGGGTCCTGGGCTCAGTTCCACTAAAGGCTTATACCTTGGTTATAGGCTCAATCGTAGGCCCTAGTCAAGCCTGAGAGGCAACCAATCAATGTGTCTCTCAAATCAATGGAGAAAAATATCCTCAAGTGAGGATTAACAAAAACAAGCAAACAATTAGAACAAAAAATAATAAAAATTAAAAATAATGAGGATAGTTTAAGGGAACTTTGGGACAATGGGAACTGTAGAAATATCTGCATCATAATAGTACCCAGAAGGAGAAGAAAGTTGACAAGGAATAGAAAACCCGCTTAAAGAAATCATGACAGAAAACTTCCCTAACCTGGTGAAGGAAAAGGTCATACAAGTTCAGGAAGCACAGAGAATCCCAATCAAACAAAGACACATCATAATTAAAATGAGAAAACTTAAAGACAAAGAAAGAATTCTTAAGGCTGCAAGAGAGAGATAGAAAGTTACTTACAAAAGAGTCCCCATTAGACTGTCAGCTAATTTTTCAACAGAAACACTTCAGGCCAGAAGGCATTGGCATGAAGAATTAAAAGCAATGAAAAGCAAAGACCTAAATCCAAGACTACTCTACTCAGCAATGCTATCATTTAAAATTGAAGGGGAAATAAAGAGCTTGCCAGAACAACCCCCCCAAACACACACACACACACACAAAGAAAAAAAGGCTAAAGGAGTACATTACTACCAAACAAGCATTGCAAAAAACATGTTAAATGGACTGATTCAAGAAGAAGAAGAAGAAATGGAGAGAGAGAAATAGGAGCAAAAGTAGGAAGAAAAAAATGGCAATAAATAAGTACCTATCAATAATAACTTTAAATGTAAATGGGTTAAAAGCTCCAATAAAAAGACATAGGGTAGTTGAATGGATAAGAAAACATGACCCATGTATATGCTGTCTACAAGAGACCCATCTCAGAACAAAAGATTTGCACATATTAAAAGTAAAAGGGGGTTTAAAAACTGCCATGCAAATGGAAATGAAAAAAAATTAAGTAGCAATACTCATATTTGACAAAATAGTTTTAAAACAAAAGCCATAACAAGAGGCAAATAAAGTCACTGCATAAATACTAAAGGGCTTGAAACAACAATCTTATCTCATAAAAGCATAATATTGAAATTGACTGTTTCTTTGGGATGCCTAAGCCATGCCCACCAGCCAATCAGAGCAGCTGTATGCAAATTAACCCAGCCAAGATGGAGGCTGGCAGTCACGGAGCTGAGTAAACAGATAGCTTCTGTTGCAGCAGAAGTAAAATTATTTGCCGGCCGCCTGGGCTTCTCTCGGCTCCAGGCAACAACATATTTGCAACATTGTCTCAATTATAGAAGCCACAGAGCTGAAGCAGACAGGAGGCTCCATTACCTGCCTAAGCCTCAGCTTAAAGGAACAGTGTATCAATTATAGAAGATAAACAAACCCCAGAAACCTGCTTCCAGCCAGCCTTGCTGGGACATTGGGTCAGTGGGAGCTGTGGGCAGCCTGAAAGCCTGAAAACAGCACTCAGTCCGTCACCCATGCTGGCCACACCCCAATGGGGTGAGGGACTCCACTAGGGGACTTGGCCAGCCTGTAGACAGCCATCAGCCCCTCACCCAAGCTAGCCAGGTACCCCAGTAGGGACCCAAAACCTGAAGGGACTGTGGGCAGCCTGAAAACGCCCCTCAGCTCCTCACCGAGGCTGCCATGCCTGGCCAGCCTGAGTGAGGAGCTGATGGCTGTTTGCAGGGTGGCCAAGCTCCCATTGACCCAATGTCCCATAAAGGCTGGCTGGAAGCAGGTTTCTGGGGTTTGTTTATCTTCCATAATTGATACACTATTCCTTAAAGCCGAGGCCTAGGCAGGTAATGGAGCCTTCTGTCTGCTTCAGCTCTGTGGCTTCTATAATTGAGACAATGTTGCCTTAGTAGACTCTAGGCCCCTCATCCCAATAGGGACCCAAAACCTGAAGGGACTGTGAGCAGCCTGAAAGCCTACAAGTGGCCCTCAGCCACTCACCCAGGCTGGCCACACCCCCATGGGGTCAGGGTTCCCACTGGGGGGCTTGGCCAGCCTGCAAACAGCCATCAGCCCCTCACCCAGGCTGGCCAAGCAAGCCAGCAGATGGACATCTCCAGAGGGGTCCAAGACTGCGAGAGGGCACAGGCCAGGCTGAGGGACCTCCTGAGTGCACAAATTTTTGTGCACCAGGCCCCTAGAAAATATAACTCTTGTAAACACATACGTACTCAATATGGGAGTACTTAAATATATTTTAAAAACCTATTGGTGGAAGAAGAGATTGACAACAAAATAGTCATAGTAGGAAACTTTAACACCCCACTGACATCACTGGATAGATCTTTCAAATAAAAATTCAACAAGGAAACAGAGAACTTAAACAACACACTAGATCAGATAGATTTAATTGATATTTACAGAACATTTCAATGTCACCAGTCATCAGAGAGGTGCAAATCTACTCTATAAAAGCGAAATATTAAAATTAATTGTTTCTCCGAGACAGGGTAAGCCACGCCCACCAGCCAATCAGAGCGGCTGTATGCAAATTAGCCCAGCCAACATGGTGATCGCCACTCACGGACCTGAGTAAAGGGCAGTTTCCATTGCGGCAGGAGCGAAAGTGAAGCTGCGCTCGCTCCACTTAAACTGCCTCTAGCGAAACACAGATTTGAAACAATATAACGATCATAGAATCCTCGGGAGCTGAAGGAAAGAGCAGCCCGGGCCTCACCAGTAAAAGTAACAATTGTTTCATTATAGATGCTGCGAGGTGAAGCAAAGAGGAGGCTTCAGTTAGAAGGCCGCCTTAAAGGAACAGTGTATCAATTATAGGAGATAACCCCAGGCCTTAAAGGAACAGTATCAATTATAGGAGAAAAAACTCCAGAAACCTGTGTCCAGCCAGCCTTGCTGAGACATTGGGTCAATGGGAGCTGTGGGCAGCCTGAAAGCCCCTCACCCAGGCTGGTCAGGCATGCCAGCAGATGGGCATCCCCCGAGGGGTCCCAGACTGCGAGAGGGCACAGGCCGGGCTGAGGGGCCTCCCGAGTGCACAGAGCGGCTGCAGGGTGGGACAGCGCAGGACCCAGGACCCGTGAGTGGGAAAGAGGCGGCAGGGTTGGAGGGCACCGCGAAGTGGGTAAGAGGCAGCAGGAGGTCGGCGGCCTGCTTGGTGGGCTTCCCAGGCCCTTTGCGGGGCATCGGGGAGCAGGTATGAGGTGGCAGGGGGTCGGCGGCCTGCTTGGTGGGCTTCCCAGGCCCTTTGCAGGGCATCGGGGAGCGGGTAGGAGGTGGCAGGGGGTCGGTGGCCTGCTTGGCAGCTGTCCAGGCCCTTGGAGGAGCATCGGGGAGCGGGAAAGAGGTGGCAGGGAGTTGGTGGCCTGCTTG
>PVJC01019209.1:8820-30505 GCA_004026665.1 Murina feae
ATCGGAGCTGAGCTGAGGGGCGCAGCTTCACTTTCGCTCCTGCCGCAATGGAAAGGGCTGTTTACTCAGGTCCGTGAGTGGCGGCCGCCATGTTGGCTGGGCTAATTTGCATACAGCCGCTCTGATTGGCTGGTGGGCGTGGCTTACCCTGTCTCGGAGAAATGGTTAATTTTAATATTTCGCTTTTATTAGTTTAGAATATCTTTGCCCCTTTCTCTCTTTGTTTCTGGAATTCTAACCACATAAATCTTAGAAAATAACATTGGTGATTATGATGATGATTGAACATAGCTTAATGGAAATTATACCATGTAGTCTAAGTGCTTAAGTTTAGAATTTCTATTCACATATATAAAAGATCAGTGTGCCATGCCAGCACAGCCAAGGTTCAGTGAGCCTGAGGAGGGGTGGTGAAGGATTAAAGAAAAGACAGACAAAGAGAATATAGCTGGGGATTGGTAGGTCTCCTGTGCCTGGATGAGGCCCCAGAGAAGGATGCAGCCAGCAAGCTGAGGCCTTATTTTATAGTCAGAGTAAAACAAGGTAGTGGTCAACATAGTTACAATGTTCTTGTGAGTTTCACTTGTTTTGGCAGCACTTGCTGCACCTCCCACAGCACATTAGCTATCCAGGAAGGATCTAGGGGCAGCCATAAGGTCAAGCTTAATTATGCTAAGAGGGCTCTGCCCTCTAAGCTGGGACTTGTTTGTGGCTCTGCCACAGGTCAATCCAAGGCTTAACTCTAAAGCCACTCTCTACAATTAGTTTCCTGCAGTGTTCAATTTTCTGTGAGTAGCATTCAATGGGTAATTTTTATGTATTATATATTTTAGTTATATGATTTCTTTTCTATGTAAGGTTTTTGCAACTCTTCAGAAATTTCTCATTGTTTAACTGATGATATCGATCACTTTTCTGGACATTTTAAACATATTTATAATAGTTATTAAATATCATTCTCTACTAAATCCAATGTCAAGATTCTCTGCAGGTCAGCTTCTGTTAATTACAGATCATATTTTCCTGTTACTTTGCATAATTAAAATATGATAGACCACTGGATATTGTGGATAATATACTGTAAAGAGTCCTGATTATTTTTTTCTCCAAAGAATGCTAGACTTTGTACTATCAACCGATTGAATCACCTTGCTCTTAAGGAAACTTGGTTACAAGATTTATTAGAGCAGGCCAACTTCAGTTTTGTACCTTAACATAGGGAGTGAACCTGGGATCTTGGATATATTATTTACTCTGAATGTGTGGTCTTCTTGGGTTAATAATGGTTAAAAAGCTTCCCTAAGTTGGGGGTTCTTCGTGTGATTTACAAACTATCTCCCAAGTCCTGGGCAGCTGCTAAAATTGCCTAATAGATCCTTAGTTTCCAGGTGTTGATTTCTTCTGGTTCCCTTGGAGTATCTTTCTGTGCATGCATTTGAATCAAAGATTTGACTATAATTTATATGCAGACTTTATGGCTACCAAATCAGTAGTTAACTTCTTTCTAAGACTGCCCATTGCAGTGTTCAGTTCTGGCACCACCAGTATCCAGCTTCTGATGACTCCTCAGTCCTTGAGGCTTTATTTCTCTCCTCCAGGTGACATGCAAACTAGGAAGTGCTTTCATGATTCTGTGCATCTACCACTGTGTTTCTTCTTTGTCAGGAGCCGCATCCTCTCGATTCTGCTACATTTTGGTTACTCTCCAATAATAGAATTTCTGTTTGGGACGGTGAACAGGTTCTAGTGGTGATGGTTACACAATATTGTGAATGTACTTAATCCCACTTAAAATACCACTCAAAATGCTGTATTTAATATTACATAAAAAAATCAAATTTACCCTTAAAATGTAAGAATTTGTTATAGTGAGGATATTTGATAGCAGTTGAAGAAATTCAAAAGTATTTAATAACAAAGAAAGCCTCCTAACATGCAATTGAAAACCAAACTAAACCAACCATCTTATGACAGAAAATATATAGTGGGATAGGTTTTTGAATGATTTCATGTCTTATAGCTCCAACTATGTTTTAAGTTCTTATTCATACATTCATATTCACTTATAGTTTATATTAATGGTTCTCTTTTACATAAATATTTTATTTTCTTTTTGCCTTTCACATAAATTCACATTGAAAACACAACCTTCCATATGAATTTACTCATGTTTTAAATGTTTTAGGATAGTGTTTGTTTTGAGTAATTATGACCCATTTAACTAGCTATCAAGTAAGTCTCTCGTAAGTTATTCATTCATTTTATGATATACTATGTTGATACTTTTGCGTTAGGTATATGATTGATTAATGCTTCATTAACACCCTATTTTATAAATGACTAGAGGTCCAGTGCACACATTCATGCATATATGTAGGAGATTGGCCAGCTGGCCCCAGCCCACCCCACTTCTGATTGGGATGAGGGGGGGCAGATCAGAGGCAGAGCCAGCCAGGGGGCAGGAGAGGCTGCAGGTGGTTGGCTGGCTGGTCCCACCCCCTGGGTTTACTTTCGGTCTAGCTCCCAGTTGAGGGGACAATTTGCATATTAGGCTTTTATTATATAGGGTTCTCTTTTACCTGCTAACTGCTATAACAATATATCTCATCCAAACTTCCACTGCCTTTTAATTTCCTAGGAAATCCCCAAATAGATCCATTCATTCAGCCTCTTGAAACTGCTTAAAGAAAATGTTTATGCCAGGCCAGCATGGCTCAGTGTTTAAACATTGACCTATGAACCAGGAGTTCGTGGTTCAATTTCCAGTCAGGGCACATGCCAGGTTGTGGGCTTGATCCCCAGTGTGGGGCTTGCAGTAGGCAGTCAGTTTGATTCTCTCTCATCATTGATATTTCTCTTTGTCCCTCTTCCTTTCTCTGTTAAATCAATAAAATTATATTTTTTAAAAAAGGAAATTTTTGATTGTGTGAATGAGTCAAATACTTTGAAAATTTTAAATATAGCATTTTTTTCTGAGTTTGATTATAAAATCAAACAAACGGACTAAAATGTATTAGTAGTATGTACTCCATAATTAAGTCAAATATTTATGCTAGAGTACATAGGGGCACTATATCTGGAAATGTCTTCTTTGCTTTTTGTTATTTGTTTTTCCCCTTGTATCTTTGTTTTTGAGTAAATCAGTTCTCATCCTACGGAATCTCTTTCCATTAACCAATACCTCTTGTTTTCTCTTTATCAAATTATTCCCTTTTGATTCCTATCCACAAGAATTTATTTCCTGATAATGAATTTACTCTTTGAAGAAGTTTTTCTATAGTGCATGCTATGTTTTAAGAATTCCAAGACTATTTCTCATTCTTTTGTTCTTCATATGTTCTATCACATTGCATTCTAGTTTTAGGTTAAAATAACATGAAAAATGACTAATCACTAATATTTATGGCATAGTTTTGCAAATGAAAATATAAGGGAACCTGGTAAGTTAGAATCTCAGATAATCAGCAAGTACTTTGTCTTAGTGTGACATACTAAAAAAATTAGTTACATTACTGGAACATACATATACTAAATATTTTGAAATAAACATTTAGTTGGGTGTCCGTTATTTTATCTAGCAAGTCTACTGATATTATGCCCAAGATAGGATTCATCTAAGTTTCTGGAACATTATCATCCCAAGAGAAACAAAAATTACCTTAAGTTCCAGTTTTTCAAATGGTAAATAACATTCATATTTGAAGACTGTCCAGGAAACAAACAACTCCATAGCTAACTTTTAGAACATCTTAAAATATCAGTGTTAATAGTTAGAATATTTCTTGAATTTAATGAATGAATCAGAATTCCTTAAAAAGTTAGGAGTCATGTATTTTTAGGGAATTAAAATGGAGACATGCCTGTTACCTAGATTGTATTGAATGTCCTATAAACTACATAGAAATATTCATTTTGTAAATAAAAAAAGGAACCTTGTAAATATTTTTATAATACATTGCTTCTAGAAGACAAAACTTTTTTTATTGTGAAAATTAGGATGCATGCATATCAATTGTGAAATAGCTTTTTTCTTCTTCAAATTTATATTTTGGAGCTAAAAATAAAGAGCTTCATAGCTCCTATCATGTACTCTAAACATGTACAGCCTAAAGCACAATTTTATGGCTGAATTTTAAGCCCCTGCGAAATAGCGTTTCTTATGGGAACGCTGACAGACTGCTAGCGGCAGGGACACCAGCAGGCAGCATTATAATAAATGGGTCTGAGGGAGACATGATACAGGCCCACAGGTAATTAATGGCAGGAGTAAAATAAAATACAGGCACACCCTCCCACTGAGAGCATGACGCAATGGAAGAAACTTGTAATAAAATACAAGGAATGTCTTTAGCAAAGAGCTTTGAGGGAAGACTTGTAAAATAAATCACGAGCTGGGACTGTAGCTATAAGCAATCGTTGCATATTCCTTTATAATTAGAATTTTTAAAAAACACCATAAAAATCTTTTTTGGCTAAGCAAAATTACTCTGTGTAATGAGTTGTGAAGTCAATAAAATATAAACTCAACTACTCAAGCAGCTAATAATAACCAGGGCTTTCTAGTTGGAAAGTCTAGCTGAAAGGACTCCAAGATTATGACTCCACATTGTGGAAGAATTGACTGTGAAATATATTCTTAGAATACAGAATGACATGACTGCTTTTTCTCTCCCCTTTGATGCAGTCTCCTACTTGAATTTTTTTGTTTTATTCTGGAGACCAAGACATCGGGCCATAATTCTCCTTGACCTTTGAAGTCTGTCCTAACTTATGGTTCATTTATAATTAAATTTTTTGAAGATTTTTTTTTTAAATGGATATTTAGAGAGAGGGAGAGAATCACTCATGTGAGAGGGAATCATTGATTGCTTGTCTTCTTCATGCCCCCTACTGGGGATTGAGTCGCCAACCAGGGCATGTGCCCTGACTGCTGGGAATCAAACCAGTAACCTTTCAGTGCATGGACCAATGGAGCCACACTGGCCAGGGACTGGCTCACTTTTTTATTAATTAGAGATAGCTGACATAAACAAGTGACTGAGATCAAATTTAATTTCATCTCTGCCTAGGACTTTAGGTCAGCCATTGTCTTTCAGAAAGAGTCAGTGTTTATAAGTGTATATCAATTATTTCTAGACTAAAGTGTGTCCTATTAGAGCATGCAGATTAAGACACTACTGTACAGTTGGGAGGGTACATGGTGGTGTGGGTGGTAGGGAGAGGAGGAGAGGAAAATGAGAGGGAGATGGGGAGATGGGGAGAGAGGGAGATGGGGAGATGGGGAGAGAGGGAGAGAGGGAGAGAGGGAGAGAGAGGGATATTACTGTGACAAAATTAGGTCAATAATCTAAGTAAGAGATTTCAACTAATCGCCCATTTTGTTTCCTGGATTCAGGTTGGCAATAAATTGATATTACATGTTAATTGGGATGACTGAGTCTCAACAAGTTTAATGAATTGGCAAGAAACTGGAGTAAGGATGACAAACACAAACCACTTCCTCCTGCTAATATTTCTTCATTTTAGGATTTTGTCTTTGTAATTTCAGAAAAGGATAAAATTTTTACCTGAGCTATATATATATAGCTCAGGTAAATATATATATATATATATATATTTATATTATATATATTATATATAATATATATAATATATATAATATATATAATATATATAATATTATATATATAATATAATATATATAATATATATAATATAATATATATAATATATAATATATATAATAATATATATATTAAACTAGTATATATATATTAGTATATATATATTAGTATATATATATATACTATATATATATTAAACTAATGTACAAGAATAGATTTTGGCTAAATAATTTAGATGAACTACATTCTAAATATGACCACAGTAGATACTGAGTTATATAGTTTCATATGATAAAAGTATCAACAATAAAAATCAGCTATTTTTTCCTCTTTAGTTACTAGAAAAAAACATTTTATCTAATGGAATGACTTTTATATATTTTTAAGTATAAAATTTGTAAAAATGCTTAAAGCCTTTTTGAATATTATTTTTAAATTTATTGTTGACACTACTCCATTCCCACACCCTCTTTGCCCACCTTCTCCCCTGGCCTTCACCTCACTGTTGTCTGTGACCATGGGCTGTGCATACACATTCTTTGAATTCTGTGCATACACATTGGTGATATATCTTTTATCCAGTGCCTCCCAGCCCTCTGCCCTCTGCCATCCCTCAGTCGGTTCCAATGCTCCATACTTCTGGATCTATTTTGTTCATCAGTTTATTCTGTTCATTAGATCCCACATATAAGTGAGATCATATGGTATTTGACTTTCTCTGACTGGCTATTTCACTCAGCATAATAATTTCCAGGTCCATTTTGAAACAAGTAATTTCTTTTTCCACCTTTTTCCTATTCGACCTATAAAATACGTCGCATTGGTTATTTTCCTGAGTCAGATTGGGACATAAAGAAAAAGTAAAGTAACTTATGAAAATTCATTCTGTTTTATAATCAGAAATTTAAAAATTATTTTTGTGAAATTTATGGGAATATCTTTCATTTATATTTGTTGGTTGAGTGACGGTATTATCTACTTTCACTTTCTGGATTAATAGAATTATAATTTTGTATTTGCAATGTGGTGATAACTAAATTGTTTTCAGATAGCTTGTTTCTTGTTTTGGTCATTCAAATCTATCATTGAAAATATGATGCATTTTTTATTAGATGTATTATGGTACATTTTAAAATATAGCCCATCGGCTGTGGCTCAGTGGATGTGTTTTCGAAGTCGCAGATTCCTGTGTTGACTCATGAACCAAGAGGTCACCAAGTTGATTCCCATTTAGGGCACATGCCCAGTTTCTGGGCTTGATCCCCAGTAGGGGATGGTAGGAGGCTATCTATGGATGTTCCTCTCACATTGATGTTTCTATCTCTCTATCCCTTTCCCTTCCTTTCTCTCTCTAAAAATTAATAGAAACACATTTTAAAATATAAAAATGAAATACATAAAATATTAGACAAATAATTCTTGTACAAATCTGAAACTTATTTTCAGAAATTCTAAGTTTGTTACATGATGCAAACATTATCAACAAAACCTTTCTCACTGATAATCATCATACACCACCATGCAAGAAGTTATTTATGATCAGCTTTTATATTATCAAACAATAAAGAGCATATTCTTTAATGCATTAACCTTACATAACTTACAATTTTTGCTATGTAATAAAATGCACTGTCTAGTTTAGCTGATATTCATCAAACTTTCTCAGTAAAGGAAGCAATGAGTTTATTTATATTCTGGTACAATCTTCATAATCTGAGTATCTGCCCGTAAATATTTTCCTTTGTTCAGAGTTGGGTCATCAGAAGTTAATTCTGTCCAGAAGTAAAATTCCAAACCATATTTATTGACATTGATAACGTATTTAGGTATCACAACATTGTCAAAATGTTTAAGCACGTACTCTCAATTTCTGAATTCAGCTGGTTGATATGTTTAAAGTGTGTCTGTACACGTGCGTGCACACATGCATCAGTATTGGTCTGTGTTTCACACTTGGAGTAATACTGCTTTAGTTCTTTTTCTCAGCCTAATAGTTATGCTCTTATGTGCCTCCTGAGAGTGAAGACTAAATTATCACACTTATATTTTCAGGAAAGATAATTTTTTGGGAGCCAGGAATATGAGACTTCGAAAACACATAGCTACATATTTAAAAAAATATATATTTTATTGATTTTTTATGGAGAGGAAGGGAGATAGAGAGTTAGAAACATTGATGAGAGAGAAACATTGATCAGCTCCCTCCTGCACACCTCTTACTGGGGACGTGCCCACCACCCAGGTACATGTGCTTGACTGGAATCGAACCTGGGACCTTTCAGTCTGCAGGCCGACGCTTCATCCACGGAGCCAAACCAGCTGCTAGGGCCATAGCTACATATTTTAAAACTGTCTTAGATGAACAATTTGAGAGCAAATAACTTAGATACTTTTCAGTATAATGAGAGGTTTATTAGAAATGTTTACCTCAAACACTACCCACCATCTAATAGCTCTACCTTCCATTTACCAAATGAATGACATGTTTGGGGATGATGAGAAATATTTTCATAAAGATTCTGTCCTGATATATCTTGGCTTCCCTTTTCTTTGCCTTTGATTTTATTCTGCCTCACCAGTGTCCATGTTCTGATTAGTTTCCACGGGTATGAAATGTGAGTGATCGGTACTTCATCTCTTCAATGTGATCCTTCCATGTACTGTCTTTATTCTCAGACCTGACAACGTGACAGTCGTCTAGGAGAGAGAATCCACTTTTCAGTTCAGTTTGGGTCAATTTCAAGCAGGTTACACATTCAGTAAATTTGTGGTATTCCTGGACAGTCTAAGCTTCCAGTTTCAGGGATTATAGTTATGCAACTTTTGAATGATTCAAGCCAGACTGTGTGGTTTGCAGAATTATGGTTACATGCTTTTTCTGAGCACCGATTAATTTGCGCACAGATTAGTAATAAAATCAGACTATAAACCATTCTCCATAAATGATTTCTGAATTTTATTTTTCCTACATAGTTAGAAAAAATATTTTTCAATGTTTTTATGACATATATAGTATCCAAAGAAAAATACCCTTGGGTAGATTTTAAGAATCACATTACTCAATTGGGAGACTTCTCATACAGAAGTAAACTCTTTTTTTTTTTTAATTGATCTTAAAGAGAGAGGAAGGGAAAGAGAGAGAAATGAGAGAAACATTAATGTGATGATGTGAGAAAGAAACATCAGTTGTAACTTGGGTATATGCCCTGACTGGGAAGCAAACACGCCACCTTTCTGATGTCTGGGACAACTCAAACAACCGAGTCACATCAGCAGTAAACTTTTTAACTGAGGAAAGTATGATGGCTTATATTCAGGACATACCAGTAGGAAACTTGAGCATCATAATGTAAATGCCAAAATGGTTAAAATCATACTGATTATATTCCACGTGAAAAATCAACTCATCTTACATTGTATTAGAAGCAGGAAATCCTCTATCCATACCTGTGTTATTTATTCAACTTTAAGTTCTACACATTGAAACTGTTACTGACGTGACTTTTGGAATGACGTATTTCTGAGCAGTATGGGAAACTAGCTGTAAGGACATAACATGAACTTAAGGTCCTTCCTAGGTTAAATTTATTCCGTGGAACGCTTTTGCTTATGCATGCAGATGGGCGAAGGGTACCGAGACTGTCATTAACTCAGAGTCACTTCCAAAATGCTGTGCCCCGACATTATTCTCTGAGATTACAGATCTAGGCTTGCCGTTTGCCAGGGTCTACTTCTTTAGCATCATGTCATTTTTATTTTATTTTTTTTGTCTTTGCAAAACACAAAGATTTTGCTAAAGTGAATTAACTCTGTGGTTGGTTGCCTCCCAAGAGCACATTCTCTCAACTGCAGCGAATGCCTTTTTCCAAAGAATGGTGTGCACTGTTCCAGGTTGTGCCCCAGTAAGTCCCTGACATATCGTGAAATGTGCTTGCCTCAGTCAGTTCACGGGGTGGCACGGCTCCGTTCCTCATGGATTCTTTTCGCAGGACCAGCCTAGCAAAGCTGAATGCAAATGAGCAGCGCTGTCTGTGCTGATGAACTCCCTGTCTGCAGTGCTCTGCTGTGTGTATTTCAATCCTGTCATTTCCTGGTCAGAACAGCAGGGAGGCGGCACTGGTACTATCAGCTAGAATCTGAATAAAATTTCAGACGTATTAAGGGTCTATATTTCACTGGAATTTGTACTTCGGCTCTTCCCCCCCTACTTTTCTTTCTTTCCTTATGAAAATATTTTAAATTATAATTACCACACTAGTTTCAGGTGTAGAACATTGTGATTCAACATTCCTAAACTTTACTAGGCGATCACCATAAATAGCCGGGTAACCATCTGCCACTGAGCATAATTATTGACTCTGCACCTTCTACCTTGGGTCTCTGAAGCTTCGTTTCATTTGGAATTATATCTATTGGTGATATATCTGTATCATATCCATATCATATCTATATCCATATCTGATCACTTCACCTAATATTTCTTATATTCAGTACCCAGGTGTTAAAGCTAGGAGCCAGCTTTACTTCCTTTTTCATTCTTAACATTCCCACCCTGTCACTCAGTAAGTCTTGTAATTGGAGGAACACAAGTAGTAAAAAGTCTTCCTTTGCATCACTGCCTTTCACCCCTTCAGTGATTTCCCGTTTCACTTGCTGAAGAATAAAGTCCGTAAATCACGCACATGGCGGGAAATAGAGCATTGTAGAGTGATAAGCTCAGGGACTTTGAGACAAGGGCACATTTCTTAAGAAAATAATCATCTGAGATGGACCTACAAATATATTGCACATAATTAAAATTGCTTTGAGTTATGTTTCTTCGGATGGCTCTTCTGTGCACCATCTCTGTCTACAGAACCATGTGTTTCTTGTTAGCAATTCTGCTTTGGAGAATCTTCACAGATAATCATAAGTGTGACGTTCTTTGCAATTTCTTTCATATCAAGTTTTGTCTTCATTTCCATCGAATGTTCTCATGGATTTGCATTCTAATTTCATACAGGCCATATCTCCTTGCATTGCCCTATTAAGCATGGCAAATCTTTTCCTGAAGATGTTTTCTGGATATAGTATCAGAGAATATTCTCAGGAGTGTTTACTTTCTATAAATCTTAAGGATGATTTCATGGCCCCTCCCCTCTTTCGTGGTGTTCATTTTCCTGCTTCACTCATTCTCAAGTGAGATGAACTCCCTCAAGACTCAGGTGTGGGTAAGAGGTAGGAATATACTCGCTTTGGCTCCCTGTCATCTTGGTGATGGTCACGGGTTCCTCCAGTCCCACAGCTGGAGTTTAGGTTGATTTGTTCAATTGTCACTCTAACACTGTATTTTTCAGAAATCCTCTTCTCTTCTGAAATACAACTCTAATAATGCTGATTTTTGGAGAATGGAAGGTTTAGTTTATTTTTATTGGTTTGTTCTAGTGCCTTTTGTTTTGTTTTTTTTATTTTTTGCTTAAAGTATTACAAGTGATAGATAGGTCTCCATTTTTTCCCCTTGCCCTTCCTCCTCCTCCTCTACCCCCCATTTCTTGTGTCCATTGATTATGCTCATATGCATGTTCTAGTGTCTTTGTAGTGTAATCAGGGTAGGAAAAGGTTGCATTTCCTCAAATCACACTTTATTTTTGGAACCATTTATTCCAGGAACTAGTATAGTGCTGGCAACATCCCTTTCCCAGGGCCCCTTCTCCCCACTCCTCCCTCCCCCACTTGATTTTTTCAAGGTTTGTTCACTGTAACACTAGTTGTTTCAGATTTGATGTAGAAAGCTAGAGGGGAGTGGAGGAGGACTCTTATCTTCTTAATTATTTTTGAGGCAAATTGCCCAATTTTTCTTGGTACAAATCCTAGATCTAAGGCAAAAGGCTACTTGCCTCTTTGTGAGGCTACTTGCCATGAGATTAAAGCTGTATATTACTCAGGCAAAGCTAGTATTTGCTAAAAGTAGTGCTATTTTTCTAATGGGGACTAAATAATTCCCAAATTTTTATAACAAGTTATCTTTGAGTTTTGTTTTTAAAGTTTTCTATCTCCTGTGTCTTTAAAATATTTTAGAAATCTGAATGAGGTAAATCAGATAACATTTCAGCTGGAAAATCTTATGGTCTTCGTTTGGATTACTTGTTTCATGATACAACTCTCGAATTTCACTGCAGCCTTCCCTCTCAGACCTCATTTGTGAGAGTAGAATATTCAGTTCTAGCTCTATTCTAAATACATAAACTCTAAGGACTACATACAATTCAGTTAGATTGTTTTAAATTGAGAGTAGTTGTCAAAATTAAAATGTATAAAAAAGTGGGCTCAACTAATTTCATTTAAACAGTAATGGTTCTTTCATGGAAAAATTGAGTACTATTATAAGGGGGTAGATAGAACCGTGATGAAGCATTTGGCAATGGTGTGCTGTATATTTTAATATATGCAGTAAAAAGGCACAACTCAGTTTATCTCTGTGCTAGAGTTATTAAGTAGTGGACCTAAATTTGAGATCTGCAACTTGTTTGAACTTAGTAACTGCTCTGTTTGTAGCACCTGATAAAGATGCATAAAATTGCCAATGGAATAAACATGATTTCTGACCTTAGAAAATTTGCAATTTGATGGGAATGCCAACCTTCTGATGCTATGCAGACCAAATAACTCAATATATTTTTTTAAGAAGTAAAGCCTTACACATAGTTGATCCTTGAAATGCTGATTTTTCAGCATAGGTCAAAACAGCAATAACAGAGGGAAAGAAAGGCCTATTTTCCTATGAAGGATAGATAACTTAAGAGAAAAGTAATTGATTTTGTTAGGTTTCTACTTTATGCTCAATGTTCAAGGGCCACAGGGGGGAACCTCACATGTTTTCCACCTGCCAGGAGCTCACAGCCTGAGAGTTGACGCCTATTGTAAAAAGTGCATAGCACTATATAGGAAGTACCAGTCAGAACGGTGAAAAACTAAAGGAAGGAGACTGGGAAATGGCGGTGGTATAGGCAGAGGTATCCAGTGCTTTGAGTAGCATCCAGCCCGAATTGGCAGAGGAGATCAAGCTGGGAGACAGGAGATTTCTGCCACCCAGCTGCAGGCTGAGAAAGGTAAAATGAAGGCTTTGGGAAGGATATTCTGCCAGACCTGAGCCCTGAGGATCGGAAAGAATCCACAAGGCACTGGTGCTGGCACCGGCACCCAGCCGTGTCCCTTGAGGCTGGCGCAGTGGAAAGAGGGTCCGTGGAACTGCTGGTCGGCAGGGGATTCTAGATCCAGGTTCACAATCAGGAAAGGGCTGGGGGTGTGCGGGCAGGAGAGAAGCGTGCCCGCCTCGAAGTGGATTCTACATCTGGGTCCACAGTCAGTAAAGACTAAAATGTGCTGGCAGGAGAGGTGTATGTGCAGGCGCTGCCTCTCCCACCCCTGTGGCCGGTGCCTTTCTTCATTGAGCTTTGCGCATAGGGCCTTTCGGACACAGACACTTACCCCTGGCTGGAGTGTGGGAGAAGGGGCCAAGTTGTGGAATCTGGAGAGAGAGGGGCGTCCAGAAGAGGTGGCAGCCAGTTTGGTGCTGACTCATGCTGGAGCCTGGGACCTGGGCAGCCATTGTGCCCTGAAGAGACAACCCCTGCCTCCAGCAACTAATAAAGCCACACGCAGATTCCACCCTGAACAGTAAAAAGGATTAAAAAAAAAAACAAAAAACAACCTAAACTGTCTCTGAGAGTCCAAAGGGACTGGCCTAAAGAGAAACTTCTGGTCCCAGCAATTGGATCCTGAGAAACACAACAGTACAGAAGACGGGGATTTTAAGCCAGCCAGAGGAACATTTTACTTCTTCATTTTTATTTTTTATTACTTTATCTTTCTTTTTTCTTTGTTTTCCTGTTTGTGTTTGTTGATTTTCTACTTCTTTTCACTTTATTTTTCCATCGCTCTATTCTATTTTATTATTTTTTTTGCTATTTTTATACCACCTTTGAAATCAAATTTTTTGTAAATTTATTTTTTTTCCTTTCTTTCATTCTCTTTACTCTTATCCACCCATCCCCTTTCTACTTCCTCTATGCTGAACTGAGATCCTCCCCATATTCTTCCAATTCTTTACCTTATCTTCTATATAGAAGCTCAGCATCTACAGATTCTGCTCCCATCCTCTCTGCTGGGGGTTTGTATTTTGTTTTGTTTTGTTTCTGTGGTGTGTTCATAGATATAGTCTCCTTTTTATTCCTTTCTCTTTTCTCATCTTTTTTGCTCTCTTTTCATGCCCCTAATCCTCTTTTCTCAGGTGGTCACTTATAGTGGGGTTATTATTGTTGTGAGTATATTCATGCTTGGGTTCCTTTGTGCGGTCTTGTTGAGGTAAATGTTATCCTGTCTGGCCAGGTGCTAGAGACACCTGTAGAGGAAACTCCATCCACAAACGGGTCAATAATACCCTAGATCCAACTACAGGGGCAGGAAGAAGGTGGCAGTGAGGGAGAGAGCATAAGTCAGTGAGGGACCAAAAGAGGAGTGTGTGGTCATGTGGAATGTGCATGTGCATATGAGAGTGAGGGCACAGATAGATCCCGCAGTGGTCTGGCTAAACAAGCTTCCTTAACTAGGCAGCCTTTGCTACCATTGTAAACAGTTCCAGGAGGCCGGCTCGTCCTCACAGGCCTAGCATTTTTAAGGGGAGAGCTACTGTAACTGGGAGCCAGACCTTACCCCCAGCCAGGGTGCCCTCATATAACACCTGGGACTCTTCAGATACCCCTGCCAGGGACCTGCTACTTCAGCTGTGGTCCCACAGTCATCTAGTCTCCAGCCACCCTGGGCACAGGCTCCTGTGAGTTCTGAAGCATGCTCTCCTCTGACTGGCCCAATGTCTTAACCCAGGGCACTGCAATCACACAAGCAACAGACATGTGAGCAGCAGCTCCGTGACCAGGCTGCCCCAGGCCTAAGAGCAGAAGCCTCACATGGCAGCACCCTGTCCAAGGATCAGCAGCTGTGTGAGCAGCCCGTTCCCCAGTCCAAGGAGCAGCATCCATATAAGCAGCCTCACCCCTGTCTGAGGAGCAGCCCACACTAATCCAAGGAGCGTCAGCCAAAAGCAGTCTGCACCTATCCAATGAGCAGCAGCTGGGTGAGCATTCTGCCTCTCTCCAAGGAGCAGCAGTCACACGTGCAGCTCACTCCCACCTAAGGCACAGCAACCACACAAACAGCCCATCCCCCATTTGAGAACCAACAACAGAGCGAGCAGCCCGCACCCATATGAGGAGCAGTCGCCCTGTAAGCAACCTGCCTCTGTCCAAACAGTTACAGCCTCATGAGCAGCCCCCTCCAACTAAGAAAAGCAGCAGCATGCAGCCAGCCTATATCCAAGGAGCAGCAGCCACATGATCAGCCCACCTCTGTCCAAGGAATAGCAGCTGTGTGACAGCTTCCCTTACCAGCCAGAGACACCACTCTTGCTAACAGCACCCACCAGAGGAGCCACTGTTATCTGAGGAGCAGCCACCTTGAGGAGCAACTGCAGCCCCAGGAACCACCACCACCCAAGGAGCAGCCCCTGCACGACTTGACATCTAGATCAGTCAGTGAGACCAAAAATGGGTAGACAAAGAAACCCACAAAGAAAAGAAAAGGAGGAATCACCAGAAGAGCAGCTAAGTGAAACAGATGCATGCAGTATGTCAGAAAAAGAATTCTGAATAAGGTTCCTAGAGTGCATAAACCGGATGGAGGGAAAAATCAACAGATTATTTAAGAATCAAGAAGAAATGGATGAAAATAATCAACAAGTTATGTAAGAATCAAGAATAAATGAAGGGTGATATAGCTGCCATAAAAAACACCGTGGAAAGTTTCAACAGTAGAGTAGGAGAAACAGAGGACCGAATTAGCAAATTAGAACACAGGGAAGCAAAGCACACCCAAACTGAACTGCAATTAGAGAAAAAAAATTAAAAGACAGGAGGAGAGCCTAAGGGAGCTATGGGACAAAATGAAATGAAGCAACATACGAATAATAGGGTTGCTAGAAGAACAGGAAGAAGAAAAAGGATTAGAAAACTTATTTGAAGAAATAATATCAGAAAATTTCCCTGAGGTGGGGAAGAAAAAAGTCACACAAGCACAGAGAGTTCCCAAAAAGATAAATCCAAAAAGACCCACACGAAGACACATTATAATTACCATGGCAAATGTTTAGGACAAAGAGAGAATTTTAAAGGCTGCAAGACAGAGACAGAAAGTTACATACAAGGGAGCTCCCATTAGATTCTCAAATGATTAGTCAACAGAAACACATCAGGCCAGAAGAGAATGGATGGAAATTTACAAAGTGATGCAAAGCAAGGGACTGAATCCAAGATTACTCTATCCAGCAAGGCTATCATTCAAAATTGAAGGGGAAATAAGAAACTTCACAGACAAAAAAAGGCTAAGGGAGTTTATCACCACAAAGCCAGCAATGCAAGAAATGCTAAAGGGACTGGTATAAAAAGAAGAAATAAAAAAGTAAGAAATAACACAGGCACAAAAAATAAAATGGCTACAAACAAGTACCTTTCAATAATAACTTTAAATGTAAATGGACTAAATGCTTCAATCAAAAGACACCGAGTGGCTGAATGGATAAAAAAATATGACCCATATATTTGCTGTTTACAAGAGACTCACCTCAGAATAAGGGACTCACACAGACTGAAAATGAAAGGATGGAAAAATATCTTTCAGGCAAATGGAAATGAAAAAAAAAGCCGGGGTGGCAATACCTATATCAGACAAAATAGACCACAAAGTGAAGGCCATAACAAGAGATAAGAAAGGCCACTTCATATTAGTAAAGGGATTGATACAACAAGAGGACATAACCCTGATAAACATATATGTACCCAATGCAGGAGCACCTAAATACATTTAAAAACTCCTGGAAGATATCAAGGGAGAGATCAACAACAATACAATCATAGTAGGAGACTTTAATACACCCCTGACATCATTGGATAAATCCTCTAGACAAAAAATCAGCAAAGAAATGGCAATCCTAAATGACTCACTAGATCAGATGAACTTAATTGACATCTTCAGAACATTTCACCCCAAAGCCGTGGAATATACTTTATTCTCAAGTGCACATGGGACATTTTCAAAAATAGACCACGTATTGGGTCACAAGCAAAGTCTCCCCAAATTCAAGAAGATGGAAATCATGCCATTGTGATCTAAGAAGATGCTTGATATAATATTAGAAATAAACTACACTAAAAACATTCCAAAACATTCAAACTCTTGGAAGCTAAATCGTATGCTATTAAATATTGATTCGGTTACCAATGAGATCAAAGAAGAAATTAAAAACATCCTGGAAACTAATGACAATGAAAACACAACAATCTAAAACCTATGGGAGACAATGAAAGCAATCATGAGAGGGAAATTTATAGCTCTACAGGCCTACCTTAAAAAACAAGAAAAAAATGGTAGTAAATCATCTAACTTTACAACTTAATGAATTAGAAAGAGAGCAACAAGAAAAGCCAGGAGTGAGCAGAAGTAAGGAGATAATAAAGATTAGAGTAGAAATCAAAGACATAGAGACAGAAAAAACAATACAAAAGATCAATGAAACCAAGAGCTGGTTCTTTGAAAGGATAAACAAGATTGCTTCTTGGTGAGCCTGGCTAGAGGTTCATCAAAGAGAGAGGACCCAAATAAACAAAATCAGAAATTATAGAGGTGAAATAACAATAGACCCCACAGAAATACAAAGGATTGTTAAAAAATACTATGAACAACTCTACTCCAACAAACTAGATAACCTCGAGGAAATGGACATATTCCTAGAAAAATACAACCTTCCAAAACTCAATCAGGAAGAATCTAAAAATATCAATAGGCCAATAACTATGGAAGAAATTAAAGCAGTAATCAAAAAGCTTCCAGCAAATAAAAGACCAGGGCCAGACGGCTTCACAGGGCAGTTTGACCAAACATTCAAGGAAGAACTAAAACCTATCCTCCTGAGACTACTCCAAAAAATTCAAGAGGAAGGAACACTTCCAAGCTCATTCTATGAGTCCAGCATTACCCTAATACCAAAACCAGATAGAGACAACACAATGAAAGAGAACTACAGGCCAATATCCCTCATCAACATAGATGCCAAAATCCTCAACAAAATCCTAGTATATCAGATCCTGCAGTACATCAGAAAGATCATACACCATGACCAAGTAGGATTTATCCCAGGGATGCAAGGATGGTACAATATCCACAAATCAATAAATGCGATACATCACATAAACAAATTGCGAGATAAAAACCACATAGCCATAACAATTGATGCAGAAAAAGCATTTGACAAAATCCAACACCCATTTTTGATAAAAACTCTCAGCAAGGTGGGAATATAAGGATCATACCTCAACATAATAAAAGCCATATATGACAAACCCAAATCCAACATCATACTCAATGGGCAAAATCTAAAACCATTTCCCCTTAGAACAGGAACAAGACAGGGATGCCCACTCCCACCACTCCTGTTCGACATAGTATTGGAAGTAGTAGCCATCGTGATTAGACAAGAAGAAGAAATAAAAGGCACCCAAATTGGAAAAGAAGTAAAACTGTTCTTATTTGCAGATGACATGATATTGTACATAAAAAAGCCATAAAGACTCCATTAAAAAACTATTAGACTTAATAAATGAATTTGGCAATGTAGCAGGATACAAAATTAATGCTAAGAAATCTATGGCATTTCTATACACCAATAGTGAACTTACAGAAAGAGACTAAAAAAGCAATCCCATTTACCATCATACCCAAAAAATTGATACCTCAGAATAAACTTAACTAAAGAGGTAAAAGACCTCTACTCAGAAAACTACAGGATGTTGAAAAAAGAGATAGAGGAAGACATAAACAGATGGAAGAACATACCACGTTCATGGATTGGTAGAATCAACATCATTAAAATGTCCATACTACCCAAAGCGATCTATAAATTCAATGCACTTCCCATTAAAATACCAATGGCATATTTCACAGACCTAGAATGCACTCTCCAAAAATTCATCTGGAATAAAAAAAGACCCCAAATAGCTGTAGCGATCCTGGGAAAGAACAAAGTAGGTGGGATCTCCATACCAGATATCAAGCTATATTACAAAGCCACGATTCTCAAAATTGCCTGGTACTGGCACAAGAACAGACATATAGATCAATGGAATAGAATAGAGAACCCAGACATTGACCCAAACCTATATGCTCAATTAATATTTGACAAAGGAGGCAAGAACATACAACAGAGTCGAGACAATCTCTTCAATAAATGGTGTTGGGAAAATTGGTCTAGTTTCATTTTTTTGCATATATCTGTCCACCAACTTACACCACACACAAAAATAAACTCAAAATGGATAAAGGACGTAAATGTAAGAAGGAAAACCATAAAAATACTAGAGGAATTTAAAGGCAACAAAATCTCAGACATATGCCAAAGCAATTTTTTCACCGATACAGCTCCTAGGGCATTGGAAACTAAAGAGAAGATAAACAAATGGGACTACATCAAAATAAAGCTTCTTCATAGCAAAAGAAACCATCAACAAAACAACAAGAAAGCCCACTGCATGGGAGAACATATTTGCCAATGTTACATCCGATAAGGGTTTAATCTCCAATATTTATAGGGAACTCATACAACTTAACAAAAGGAAGATAAACAATCCAACCGAAAAATGGGCAAAGGACCTAAATAGACACTTTTCAAAAGAGTACATTCAGAAAGCCAAGAGAAATATGAAAAAATGCTCAAAGTCACTAATCATCCGAGAGATGCAAATCAAAACAACAAAGAGGTATCATCTCACACCTGTCAGAATGGCTATCATCAACAAATCAACAAACTATAAGTGCTGGAGAGGATGCGGAGAAAAAGGAACTCTCCTGCACTGCTGGTGGGAATGTAGACTCGTGCAGCCAATATGTAAGACAGTATGGAGTTTCCTCAAAAAATTAAAAATGGAACTCCCATTTGACCCTGTGATCCCACTTCTGGGAATATATCCCAATCAGAAAGGATATATGCATTCCTATGTTCATAGCAGCACAATTTACCATAGCTAAGATTTGGAAACAGCCTAAGTGCCCATGAGCAGATGAATGGATTAGAAACTGTGGTACATCTACACAATGGAATACTATGCTGCTATAAAAAAGAAGGAATTCTTACCATTTGCAGCAGCATGGATGGAACTGGAGAGCATTATGCTAAGTGAAATAAGCCAGTCAATGAAAGAAAAATACCACATCATCTCACTTATTTATGGATATTGTAAATTGATGAACATAAACAGATTCAGAGGCAGAACAGCATTGAACAGACTGTCAACCTACAGCTGGAAGGCTGGGGAAAGTTGAGGGGGAGTTAAGAGATCAACTGAAGGACTGTATCCATTTATTATGCTTATATGCATGCATACAAGACACTTGGGGTAGGGGAGGAGGGAGGAAGGTCAAGGGAAAAAAATGGAGACTTATTTAACACTGTAATACTTTAAGCAATAAAACAAAATTTAAAAAAAGAAAGAAAAGTAATTTGAAGTATACTGACTTGATGAAACTTTCTAATAGAAGACAAAGGGCTTGATATGAAATGGTGGTAGACTTATATTAAATGTTTCTTGAGTGATAAATGTAATTTAGAATAATTTGTGTACATTTTATTTTTTTACTGTATATGAATGACATCTTTATTATTTTTTTAAATTTGTGTACATTTTAAATTTATGTACATTTTAAATTTGTGTACATTTTAAATGTTTTTCTATGAAAGAGGCTTTTGACAGATTTCTTTAGTCACCTATACATTTCTTAGTACTAAACTCATTAAATGCATTGATTAAATAAATAATAGGGGATTTATTAGTGCATTAAAAGTCATAGTTTGATTCATTAACTTTTACTATCTGCTAATCTTATTTACTGTTAGATTCCACTAAACAGTAAGATGTTATCAGAGGGTGGCATGGATCTTTGTAGTGTGGGCTTTTTGCTTAGCCTATTATTTGGCAAACAAACAGCAAAATCCCAGCAGCATGAGAACAGTATCTAGGAACTCAGTCTTCTGTAATCTATATCAACTCTCTACTCTTCTGGGAGCAGATCATAGAGAAGCAGATGGACTCAGTTCAAGTGTCTACATGCTACATTGAGTTGGGTGGACAAGATGTTCCTCTTTTTTTTTTTTTACCCCCATACCTCCCCTCCACCTGGTTCCCACCCCACCCCATGCCCTTACACCTATGGATGAGGACAGTGGCAGGGGATAAGACTTTTGTCCAGTCTCTTCCCACACCCCTCACACCCCTTTCCTCCTGAGAGTTATCAGTCCATCCCCTTTCTATGCTCCTGCTTCTATTATATTCACCAGTTTATTCTATTCATCAGATTTTTTATTGACTTAATTTTTAGATTCACTTGTTGATATGAACAACAAAGTGACAACAAATACATAATATTTATCTTTACAAATACCCGTTATTAAAGCTTGTTGGGATCCCACATGAAGAAAGATTTGAGTGATATTGATGGAAACTAATACTAAAATGTTTTAATTTACTGGTTGTGGAGCTATAGAAGAAAATAAAACCTTAGTATTCAGAGATGATTACCTTGATTGAGAATATTAATTAAACATAATTTCTGGCTTTAAATTAAATACTGTTAAATACAATAAGAAATTTGCCAGAATGGAAAACGTACAGGATCTTAACAATTGCTAAAAGCAATATTTCACTATTATGTCATAATAGTTTAATTGTTCTTAATATTTAAGGTAGACATTTCATAAGCTATTGGTTAGAATTCATTCCTATTGGATATTTGTTTATTTAGGACCAAACAAAATGAGTCTCCTGTGGAAGTAATGATAGCATTATCAGGATCATAAAAGTAAGAAAGAGGCACTCTCTCATTTCAGTTATGTTCTGTACTATGGTATCAGAACATTACCTTCTCAAAAAGACTTCAACATAACGTGATCACTTTATGAGAGCTTCTTTAAATCTTTTTATCAA
>PVJC01019210.1:0-30481 GCA_004026665.1 Murina feae
GTGAGTGGGAAAGAGTTGGCAGCCTGCTTGGCGGCTTCCCAGGTCCCTTCCGGGGATCAGGGAGCAGAAAAAGGCTGGCCTGACCACGAGGCAGGGTTTTCCCTGCTTTCTGGTGGATGGAGGAAGATGGGCAGTAGGCAAGCTTGGGAGGCAGGCCGCACCCAGCCCTGGTCAGAGCTCAAAAAAGAGAACAACATGCAGGGGAGGGCAAGAGTCTGAGAGATCAACATAGAGGGGTGCCTGCTCCAAGCCTCCTCGGTGTGCCTGGGGGCAGGCCCCCGGCAGGTAGACACACACAGGAGGACTGCTCCGAGCCTCAGATGCAGCTGGGGGCAGGTCCCCAGTGGCGACACACACATACACACACACATACACACACACACACAAAAGGTGCCTGGCAGACTGGGACCATCATAGGACATCCACTGAGGGGTCCCAGTCTATGAGAGGGCACAGGCCGGGCTGAGGGACTCCCTCCACCCCAAGTGCACAAATTTTTGTGCACCGGGCCCCTAGTAATAATAATAATAATAATGGGGGAATAGTGGTGGTTCTACAGAAGAGAAGACTCAGGGAGAAAGTGGATGTTTATTTCTTTTTTAAACAATTCAAGAGCATATAGACAAGTTTAAGCAGATGGGGGGGATGAAGAGATTGGCATATTTCTCAAACATTAAGAAATAATTATGAAAAGAAATAAATGCATATCTATCTATCTACTGCCTTTGTCTTTTTCTTAAAGGTACTTTTAGCCTTCCTATGCTAACCTATTTGGCTTTTGGCATATTATTCCCTTTAGATAAATGTATAAGCTATAAAGGCAATCTAAAAATATCATGGCGGGTCAGAGAATACATATGTTACTTCAAAATAATCTTTCATAATTTTTAGGCTTACTAGTGGCATTGCATAGTGATTGAAGACAAATAGGCCAGCACTACCACACACTAGTTTTGTGACCACTAATGAAGGCCTTAACATCTTTGAAAACATAGTTTGCTTATCTATAAAAGAGAGGCTCCAAAGCTTACATGATAGACTAATTGTTAAGATATAAATAACCACTATAGAATAATTAACATATAATGCTGAAACCTCAACAAATGACAGAGACTGATATACTACTCACTGTTGCAGCAACTACTGCTACCAGCATGAGAAATAGCACTGAACTTTGTGTTCACTTTACAAAGGACATCCTATCTATCCATAAACATATAAATACACACAGAGAGATGAAAACTGTATATATATATATATATATATATATATGATAAAATGTACAACATGTAATACAAAATGTATAAAATTTACACATATACGTGCATGTGTATAAATGAATATATACACATACACTACTAGGAGGAAAAGCAATCTTTAACTTCTATCTCTTTTCAAAGGACTAAATTATTTTTATAATGATTTTACTAGAATCTTCCAGGTAGTTGTAGAATACTGTTTCAAGAAACATTTCAGCCTTTGAGGGCTTTGAAATTTATTTAAAAGCTGATACAGTATGAACACAGATGACAATGAGAAAGTCCTGAGGTAAGGAAGAGAATGAATAAGCTCACTCCAAGGAATTTATCAAAGCTTTTTACAGGAAATAACTTATGAGCTGCGTTTTGGATAAGAAGCAGCTTGTCAGGCAGAAATAGTCAGGGAGTAAAGAGCAATTTGAGGATCGAAAACTTGGTGATCCTGAATTAGGTGAATGATAACATTATTCTCAATGACAAAATGGATGTTGTTGAATTTATGCTGAATCTATATAGATAAGACATTTTAAAACTTTAAAACAAGGTAATACACCATAGAGGTTCTCATGCCTATGAATATTTTGTAATTCATGCATTCCTTTTCTCCAAAGGATAGATAATTTGAAAGTTGAAAAATGCATCAAGTTCATCAAGCTAAGTGGATAAAATATAAGTACTTAAACCTCTTAGTTCTAAGCATTTCTCAAACACTGGAAATAACTTTCAGTTTTCCTACTATGCAAGTCTATTTTGAGATGCAAGTATTTTTTTGTTTGTTTTTTTCTCCCAGTGTTTTTCCTTTTCCTTTCCCCCCATTAAAGCAGGTGTTCATCTTAGGGGGGAGGTAATGAGAGGGAGGGTTGAAATCAGAATAGCTTACAAAGAATCTCTGCTTATGTTTCTTAAAACCTAAGCCCTTAAGAGAAATTAAAGAGTTTGGAGAGGATGAAAAAGAAATTAAAGAGTTTGGAGAGGATAAAAAAGGAGAAGAGGAATCTTCTTCAGAGGCAAAGAGTTCTGGTAAAGAAGGGAACAAGAGTGAGGCTTCCAAAATAGGGGGTAAGGTGGGGAGAGATTCCCTTGAACTAGAATAAGAAAGAAGAGAAAATAATTTTCAGATTGAGTGATTTTCAGGCACATCTAAGAAAATGAGGACCTAAGGATTTCCTAAAGAGTCTCATAACCTGTTATATCACTCAGGTTTTGGTTAGTTGCAAGCAACATAAGCCCAATTCACACTGGCTAACACAGTAAAGGGATTTATTGTTTATTTTAATAGAAATTCCAAAGGAGTGCCTCAGCAATGGTTTGATTCATGGTCTCGAGATATTGCCAAGACCGTTATTTCCTCCATTTATTTACTCTACTTTCTGAAATGCTGTTTCATTCTAAGTCTGGAATCATCTGTGAAATGGCTCCAAGCCACTACTATCTTCTCTGTAATCTTCCTCACTTCATGCCCATGGAAGCAGGCAAATTCTGTATCAGAATTCTAATAAGTCATGGAATTCACTCTGATTGCACTGGATTCGGTTGCATAGCCCCTGCTGATGGAGGCCAAGGAGGTACATTATGTTGATTCGTCTAAATCAGTAAGAACCCACACCCAGAATTCAGTCACCTTAGCTTCCACCAAAGCACATGGGTCATGTGGGTGAAGGTTAACCATCTGAACTAAAATCTGAGCACAGGAGCAAAGTGGAAGGAGTGAAAACCATGAAATGGGTAGAGAACAAATAAGCACCTACTACATTGGAAAGGTATAGCAGAAATTGATAGATCGGAAGGGACAACCAGAGGGGGGTCATGGATGTTGCAGCAGTTACTTGGGAGAAAACATGACCAAATGATGCATAGGTTGTCTTGTCACTGTGTAGGGACACAGACTGTGGGGTGATTCTGGAGATGGTTGAAGTGGTTGGGAGAGAAGCACTAAGGACTGAGGTTACATTTTCTGTCAGCCAGACAGCTGAGCTACAGAAAAACGTATCTATATCAGTCATGGTTTGTTCTGTTACAAGTAACAAAACCCCCCAGCTTTTACCATTCCTCAAGATCTAATATGTAGTGATTCAGGTATGATTGCTTGGCCCTATGCGGCATTGCTCTTTGGGTCTTTCAGTTTCAATATGCTCAGTACTAGTACCTCCATGACCCAGAACTCTCAGGGTATCCCTGAGTTAGAGCTCTTCTTGCCAAACCTCCTTAACCATCCACAACTTCTTGATACCAAGTCCTGGAAAGAGATCTATTCCAACGAGAACATTCAACTTGGCAATGATAGAGTTTTGTCATTTCTCTGTGAGTCTTTTTCTTGTATATTTTGTCTAAAAGCTGTTCATTTTAGAAGTACCATTATGCTGGTAATAATCAAGGGCATGTTAAAGAAATACGTAGGTAATAGTGTAACAAGAAGTTTGCAGAAGGAAATATATAGCCAGTTTACATGATCTGAGGGGACGAAGGCTCAGACTAATGCACTGGAAGGGAGCACTTGTCAATGCAGAGGGCTCATGAGGTGAAAGAAAATAACTCAGCTGGGAGCTTATAAAGAAAAATGGAGAAGGTTGGAGTCAGCAGCTGAATTGCACCAAAATGTATTTTGTGCCGATTCATCTAAATCGGCTCTTTGAGGTATGTTTACTAGACAGTCCTTAATCCTGATGCTTTGATGCTTACAAATAAAGTTAGGTTAATGATCCCTTAAATGTCTGCAAACTATATGTCTGACAGTCTATTTCTTTTCTGACATCTGAGTCCAACGGTTAACACTGCAAAGTACTTTCCACATGTGCAAAGATTATTGGTTCCCAAATCAGAAAAGTTTCTAGACAGTAGAGACCTGAATTCATAGACCTGTCAGTAGCCATTCTCTTTGCCTGCCACTCTATTTTTTTTATTGCTCTTTTATTTCTGGGAGCTGTAACGCAGTAATGGGTTACTTTAAAGGAGATGGTATGTGTAAGCTTTGGGATATTAAGGTTTACTGCAACCTGCCAACAGTATCGTACCAGAGAGGTTGGTTTTATGACCTCACCTTAGTGGTGAGAGACATGATTAGAATTTAGAAAGCTAGAGAATTGAAGCAAGGCAACATTTACTTTGAAAACCCAGGACATGACTTAGCAACTTCGGCATAGATAAAATACAACATCAAGATACATTAGTATAGGTCCACTTGCTGGCAAGTTACAATGCTTTATTTGAACCAGTCTGGCTAAGAAGAATTTCTGGGAAGGCTCATGAAGTTATTAGAAAGACAGTGATGTCTGATTGGGTCTTTCAGACAGTTATAACAGGAGAGAGGTGCTTCCAGTTCCCTCTCTCTTTCCTATATCATTTCTCTGGCTCTCTAAGAGGAGCACTCTGATTGGTTCATTTTGACTCAGGTGAAAGCCTCTGAACTGTTCGTCAAATCACTAATGCCAGTTTTAAAAATTAAAGGTTTCCCATGCTCTACCCCCAAGGTTCTGATATAGTTAGTAGGAGTCAGGGCTCAGGCTCAATAGTAGTTTTTACTAGCTCACCAGGTAATTCCCATGTGTAGCTCCAGACCAATCAACTGTGTGACCACAAGTGTTATGACTGATTGTTTTCCCCAGAACCACATGGTTGGAATGGGGACAGAAGTTCTGAAGGAGGACATTCTTCCTGCTAGTTTTAATGTCCAGACACAACAATAGCTGCTCACAATGTTATATGTAGGTTGGAGGTGGAAGATCATTAGAATAAATATTTTAAGTAGGATCGGAGCATCTATAGAAAATATCATAGCCTAAAGTTATTGAAAACAAAATACACTGCAATGGCTTGTCTAGCTTGGAACTACATTGTTGTAAACTAACAAATAAGAAAATACAGAACTACAATAGCACTGGATTATTCTACAGTAAGTTATGCCTGCAATTTCAAGGGCAAATTCCACTGACAAACATAACATGCTTAAGAAAATACATTGGTAACTAGGTATCTATATTTTAAAATTATTTAACTGAACTAGAATGAGATTGTGCTACAGCTGACTACATAAAAACTGAAACCAAATCAAATATCATTGGGATTCTGGTGTTTAATTCCTGTTATTATTAATTAAAAAGGGCTAAGGAGATTCAGAGAAAAATCAGAAATTTAGAATCCCAAAGCCTCTACATTATTTGAAGTAATAGGCCCTTAATTCCATTTAAATTTAGAAATTTTCATCCTTATGACAATTCAAAAATGTGAGAGAACCAAATTGGGCTTAAGTAATGCAGACATTCAATGGAATTCTAATTAATTTGATGTTTGGATAAATATGGAGAGTATGTCAATAGACAGCTTTAATGAATCACTTCTTACCTGGCAATTCACAAATACTGTTTTCAAAATTCCCATGTCACCTAACTTATAGCCAAAACTTGGTTCACTATAGGAATTTGCAGTATGTGGTAAATCAGTCACTTTTCTCTACAGTATAAATCTGTTTGTTTTTGCATGGGTTAAATAACAAGTAACAGAAGCCAATGATTTATATTTGGGAAGAAGGTTCAGATCTTCACAATTTTTTTAATTGTAAAAGAATATCCTTGACTTGTCAGACAGAACATCCAAATAGTATCACACAGCCATACATTCTGCAGCTGTCGGGAAAACACTCCAAATGTTCTTTCTTTTGTGGAGGCTGGGGGCGGGCCTGGGAGGAGGTGGCAGATAGACAGTCTCTTCAACTTCTCTGCTAAATTATAGTCATGCATGTTGGTCAGGGTTGTGAAGGCATGATGAATCTATTATCCACGCTGGGTCAACTAGCTTCTCTTGATATAAATCGTATTAGTGGTTCATAACCTATTAACTTCATACTTGTATAACAGATAAATCACTCAAAGGGAGGGACTTTAAACTTCACTACCTTTGTTAATGTCATCAAAGCCCAGGGTACCAGCGGCTTGAAATATCACAGTTGCCCATCTCTGAGAGGTACAGATTTTGTTAATGAAAGGAATTTGTTGGATTATAGTCTAGGCCTCATTGACTCCTGTGCTCTCTCTGGCATTTTCCCATCCTAAAAAGCAGCAGAATCTGTCCTTCTAACATGCTTCACATATTTTAAATCATCTCCTCCTACATCACCACTGTAGAATTTAGGCATTAATTATGTCTTAAATGGCATAGCTGCATCATCTCCGGAATTCTATGAAATGTAGACCCAATATCGCAGCCAAAACACAAATATGATTGGCACTTCTCTGCTTAAACTTCTTCAAAGGCTTTCCACTGTCCTCACAATGAAATTGAAGCCCTTCTGCTTACTATCAAGGCATCTCATTCTCAGCCCGTCTCTTTAGCTTTGTCTCTGAATCCTACTCAGAACTTGAAGTGCAGTCATTCTGAACTAGTTGCAGTTCCTCCAGCACGTTTCCTTTCCATGGGCCCTTGAACATTTGCACCTGCTGTTCCCTGTCTGAAAGGCTGCCTCCCACTACTCCCGTTCCCATGGCGAGCTCCTCTCAACCTTCATACGCCAGCTCAGGTTTAATGCCTCAGGGAGGTGCTCCATTCTGGGCCAGGTACCCTCATGGTTCTCCTTCACGGTTTCTGCCTATTAATTCTCCGTGTCCTCTGCCAGATTGTAACATGCTACGAAGCAAGTACTGTGACCGGTGCTTTTGCTCAGTAAATGCTTGACAAACAAAGGTACATAAAACATTTGTGAGACTCACCATGAGTACCAAGTGGCCAATGCCATGAATGATGCTGACACGGCCTTGAATTACCCAGTGGCTTTCCCTTTTCTTTTTATGTCACCGTAGCAATATAAAGAAAACTATAATACAATTCCTTCCATCAAGAAAGTCATAGGTCAGTGGAAAAGACAGATTTTATTCGTCATCTAATCTAATAAAAGAGTAATATTGCCCTAACCAGTTTGGCTCAGTGGATGGAGCATTGGCCTGTGGACTGGGGGGTCCCGGGTTTGATTCCTGTCAAGGGCATGTACCTTGGTTGCGGGCACATCTCCAGTAGGAGGTGTGCAGGAGGCACCTGATCGATGTTTCTCTCTCATCGATGTTTCTAGATCTCTATCCCTCTCCCTTCCTCTCTGTAAAAAATCAATAAAATAAGTTTAAAAAAAAAAAGAGTAATATTGAAATTGACCATTTCTACGGGATGCCTAAGCCACACCCACCAGCCAATCAGAATGGCTGTATGCAAATTAACCCAGCCAAGATGGAGGCTGGCAGTCACAGGAGCTGGAGTAAACAGGCGGCTTCTGTTGCATCAGGAGTAATGGCCGGCTGGGCCTCTCTGTGCTAAAGGCAACAACATAGTTGAAACATTGTTGCAATTATAGAAGCCTCAGAGCTGAAGCAAGCAGCAGGATTCCGTTGCACCAGCAATGGAGGAAACTGCCTGCCTAGAGTCTACTAAGGTGACATTCTTTCAATTATAGAAGCCACGGAGCTAGGCCTCAGCTTAAAGGAACAGTATCAATTATAGAAGATAAATAAACCCCAGAAACCTGCTTTCAGCCAGCCTTGCTAGGACATTGGGTCAATGGGAGCTGTGGGCAGCCTGAAAGCCTGAAAATGCCCCTTAGCCTGTCACCCCTGCTGGCCACACCCCAGTGGGGTGAGGGTCCCCACTGGGGGGCTGTGAGCAGCCTGAAAACAGCCCTTAGTCTGTCACCCAGGTTGGCCACACCCAAATGGGGTGAGGGTTCCCACTGGGGGGCTTGGCCAACCTGCAAACAGCCATCAGCCCATCATCACCCAGGTTGGCCAGGTACCCCAGTAGGGACCTGAACCCTGATGCTGGCTACTTTGAGGAGAAAAGTGGTCCAGGCGTGGGATGATATTGGTTTGGACCAGGATTCAGCAGAACAGGTGGCAAGATGTGATTGATTTTAAAATCTATTTTTATGTTTGTACCAGTAGGGCTTGCTCTGGATGCTGAGGGGAAATGCACAATAAAGCAAGATGCCTAGATGATTTTTTTTAACCTGAATAATAAGAAAAATGATAGAACCAACTTGCTAACATGAAGACTATTAGGCTAGAAGCAGCTTTGGCCCTGAGGGTAGGGAGTGCAGGGAAATAATAAATTCTATTGGGAGCATACCAGAGATGCCAAGTGGACATTTAGCTGTCCAAATTTGGAGTGCAGGGGAGCTCATGACTGCAGATTTGGGGATCACCAGCTGGTAGCTGGTATTTAAAGCTGTAGGACTGGATGAAATCACCTGGAGAATGAGAAGAGACGGAGTCTATGCACTGAGTTTCTGGAGTGCTCCAGCATTTAGAGTTGGAGCCAGCAAGGACACGGGAAAAGAGCAGTGATGAGGTGGTGGATAAACAGGAGTGTTTTGTTCCAGAAGCTAAGAAATTGACACTGAAGGAGGCAGTGAGTGTTGCATGAAATGCTGCTGAGAAATCAGTCAGAACTGAGAACTGATACTTGTATTAACAAGATGGAACCTGGTGTGACTTTGATAGGGATGGTATTAGGACTGCTGTGGTGATGAAAACATGAAAGAGGTTAAAATAAGAAAATGAGGTAAAAAATAGACAATTTTCTTAGTTATTTGGTAATGCAAAATAGAATAATATGGCAGTAATAGGAGGAGAACTTTGGGTTCAGGGACTGTGTGTGTGTGTTAAGATGAGAGATATTATATGATATTTAATATGATGTATTAAATTTATCCAGGAAAAAGAGAGAGAGAGAAACTGATATTGAAAAAGAGAGAGAGAAACTGATATTGTAGGAGAGAGGAGAAAACTGCCGAGGCAGAGTCCTTAAACGGATGAGAAGTTGCAGAGTCCAGGCCACGAGTGAAGAGCTGACCTTGGAAATGAGCAGGGAAAACTCCTTCCTTATAACAGGGAGAGCACACTAGCAGACCTAGTGGTAGGAACGTGAGGTTGTTTTCATTTGAGGGCTTGGCTTTCCTCTGGGACTCTGAAGAGAGGTCAACAGCTGAGCCTGAGGATGAGGGAATCGGTGGTAGAGATCTGATGAGGGCAAATGAGGTCTGAAATTGCTGTCCTAAAGAACGAGAAAGTGATTTTTCTAAAGAAATGTGTAAGAACTGCTAGGATGTTTGAGGGTCCATTTGAAATCAATGGTTATAATTTTAAAGTGAGATGCGTAAGCACTTCTGTAGCCAGGTTCAGCTGCCTGGGTGCTGGCATGGAGTCTGTAGGAACGTGTTAGCTTAATCATGGCAGATCAACCAGAGACAAGGTTTTGTGGGATGAACACAAGAAAATGAGGAGGATTAAAAAAAACGTTGAAAGTATGATAAGAACAATATGCTAATATATGGGAAGAAATGGAGTGGGGGGGGGTGAAGAATAAAAACTCAAGGGAAATGGTGGAATCAAAGGGGTCCCAGTGGGGTTGAAGAATTTTTGGAATGAGGTATAAGAATAAACAATGAACACAAAGAAGAGGTGTTGTACAGAGAAGATGATACTTAACCTAGAGGTTTTGGGAGAGTGGGGTAATGAATTGCAATGACAAGATTTAGAGTACAACGGGAATCCCTAAGGCAGGGAGGGAGCCAGGGAGATGACATGCTAGATCATGAAGCAAATAAGTGTTAGAACCCAAACTATAACACGCAATTGTCATATTCCTCCTGAATGTTGTACCTCACACCAACATTAACCTCTAATTATTTTCTGACCTATAAAGCCAGGGTAACTAAATGGTGGGGTTTTGGAGATGCTAATATGTGTGGAGGGTGGAGAGAGAGAAGGGTTGGTCTCATGAGTTTGAAATCTGTGCAAAGAGGGCCCTATGAGTACAAGGGCTACCCTTGGCTTCATTCATTCATTCCTTTATTTTTCAAACTATAAGGGAAAGTTTATTTGGAAAGCTACAGAGGGAGGGGTGGAGGGGGTGGAGAGGGAGAGAGGGAGATAGAAGGAGAGAGAGAGAGAGAGAGAGAGAGAGAGAGAGAGAGAGAGAGAGAGAGAGATACTTTGAGAAATGAGAGGGAGAAGAGGTTTGGAAGTACTGAGGTGGGGTGTCCTTGGGAAAGAAGGGGTGGGGAAAGGCACAGGCCTGCTCCATAGATAGAGCCACCCATGCTGGTTTAATGCTCTTCTGTGGCCATCTTTTAATTCTTACAGTTTTTTAAACCAGAGCACCACTTTTCACTTTGTACTGTGCCCCACAAATCATACAGCTAGTTCTGGAGAGGAGCTTAGTAATCTTTTCACATTTGGGCAAATTTTCCATAAGCTTCAATTTTCTCCATTTAGCATGCCATTAAAATTTTATCAGAGTTCATAATGTAAGTTTTAAAATACCCATCTGGTAAACACTTAACTGTCAATGTAAATTTCCTTTTAAAACCACTCACACTCAATATAAATTAGACAGAACGATAAATTACCTGACTCAGGAAAGTGAAAAATCAAAAGAAAAAAATATACTTAAGTGTAGGTTTAGAGTGTAATTCATACTTGAATTAAAGATTAAGAAATAAACTTTCATTTTTATTTCTTGAATAAATGTAATATATTTTTGTTATGGAAGCTTTAAGAAATAAAAATAAATAAAAAGACAAACAGAAAAATCACTCCAAAAATCCTCAATAAGACTTAACCGCTTTTAACATTTTTAACATAAAGCCTATCCTTCTAGGCTTTATATATATATTTATAAATGTATATTTTGCATGTATACCTTTGTTTGTGCTTCTTCGATTATATTATAAACTAGAGGCCTGGTGTACGAAATTCATGCATGATGGGTGAGGGTCTCTAGGCCAGCCTACACCATTACACAATCCCTGCGGGATCAGGCCTAAACTGCCTAAACTGGCAGTTGGACATCTCTCACAATCCGGGACTGTTGGCTCCTAACCATTCACCTGCCTGCCTGCCTGCCTAATTGCCTCTAACCACTCATCTGTCTGCCTGATCACCCCTAACCACATCTACCTGCCTGCCTGATCACCCTAACTGCTCTCAAGGAAATGACACTTGAGCTTAATTCTGCTGGCCTGATCCCCTTAACTGTTCTCTCCTGCTGACCTGATCCCCCTAACTACTCTCCCCTGCCAGCCTGATCTTCCTGTTATCCCCTGCCAGTCTGATCACCCCTAACTGCCCCTGCCTCAACTCCACCACTGTGGCTTTGTCTGGAAGGTCATCAGGAAGATGTCCAGTCTAATTAGCATATTACCCTTTTATTATATAGACTAGAGGCCCAGTGCACAAAATTTATGCATGGATTGGAAGTGGGGGTGGGAGTGGGAGTGGGGGTGGTGTCCCTCAGCTCAACCTGCACCCTTTCCAATCTGGGACCCCTTGAGAGATGTCCGACTGCCTGTTTAGGCCTGATCCCACTTGTGAAACATCCCTTTCATAATCCAGGACTGCTGGCTCCCGACCTCTCACCTGCCAATTGCCCCTAACCACTCCACTGCCAGGCTGATCAATGCCTAACTGCTCCTGTGCAGGCCTGGGTCCCCCACAACTGCCCTCCCCTGTAGGCCTAGGTGCCCCTCAACTGTTCTCTCCTGCAGGTCTGGGTTCTCCCCCAACTGTCTTCCTCTGCCAGCCTGGTCCTCCCCAACTGTCCTCGCCTACAGGCCTGAGTCCCCCACAACAGCCCTCCCCTGCAGGCCTGGGTCCCACCCAACTTTCCTCCTCTGCAGGCCTGGGTCTCCCCCCCAATAGCCCTCCCGTGCAGGCCTGGGTCCCTCACAACTGTCCTCCCCTGCAGGCCTGGGTCCCCCACAACTGTCCTCCCCTGCAGGCCTGGGTCCCCTCCCAACTGTCCTCCCCTGCAGGCCTGGGTCCCACCCCAACTACCCTCCCCTGCAGGCCTGGTTCCCCCCAAACTTCCCACCTCTGCAGGCCTGTATCCCTCCAAACTGCCCTTCCTCGCTGGCCATCTTGTGGCAGCCATCTTTGACCACATAGGGGAAGCCATCTTGTGATGGTCAATTGGCATATTACTCTTTTATTAGATAGGATATCCTTTTCAACTTCATTTTAATTAATAATGAAATATATAATTAATCCTCACCTGGGGATATTTTTTCCATTAATTTTTAGGGAGAGTGGAAGGGACGGTAAGAAGGGGAAAGAGAGAGAGAAACATCAATATCAGAAAGAAATACATTGATTGGTTGCCTCCTGCACATTCTCTGACCAGGCCTGGGATAAAATCTGAAACCAGATATGTGTCCTTGACCAGCAATTGACACTCTAACCACCAAGTCACACCTATCAGCACTAATTTAATAATATATTTAATAATACTTTCTCCTTATGTCTCTATACTTATAATTAAATATTTTTAAATGCTATTATAAAATAATTTATAATTATATATTATATATATTATATATAAAATAATTTAATATGATTTTCTATTTATATAGACATATAATAATGTGTTATTAAACACTTGTCTTTTTAATTCTTCATTATTATAAAAAATAGCAATGTGAACACTCTTTATATATTTATATAATTCAGTAAGTACAATTTCTGAGTAAAAAGCATGCCCATTGTAACACCTTTGATATCTTCTTCCAAACTGATACACAAAATTCCAGGCTCACTCAATGACAGTAAATATTAATCCTTCTTTTAAATTTTTTGCCATTCAGGTAAATAAAAACTATTTAGCATCATTGTTTTCTTTGTTTACAAGTAAGTTTAAACAGGTTTCTGTATGTTATTGGCCCTTTCTTTTGTGATGGATATCCTGTTAATGCCATTTGGTCTTTCTTTTTCTTTTTCTTTTTTTTTTTGTAAGTGGTCTTTGGTCTTTCTCTTACTGTTTTGTAAAATATCTTTACATACTAGGGTTGTGTTGCACAGAATTTCCCTAATTTTTCAAAGCCTTGCCAAGCCCTAATTCAGAGATTCAGAGATCTGCAGGGTTACTATGCTTTCCTCAATAGGGGTGTTTTTAAAATCCATCACTTGTTTTGTTTTTAAACTTAAAAATGCATGGTAATGGTAATTATAAAGACAGTGTTAATATCACATAAATAAAAAATTATAATATATCTAAAATGTATAGCAAAACAATAGGAACAAATACTGTACTAGTTCCTGGAACATTTCTATCTTTTCATTTGTTGCTCCCAAGCCTGGCAATACAATCTATATTCTGAACATTGTGGTTATTTGGTTTGTTTGTCCCCAGGCCTTCCTCTGAAAGAATTTTATTAACATCTCATTGTGAGCCCTGTTGGAAACTTCCAGGGTATAATACACAATTGTGTAATTTTACAAGACAAACCATTAGGATGCAGAATGTGGAAAGCAAGATTGGGGCTTTGGATTATTGGATTTTCCTTACCCTCTCCAAAGTAATTTCTTCAAACTCATATTCAATTTCTGTCCCATTGACCTGTAAATAGGAAAAAAAGAAAGAAAGAAAGAGAACGATTAAATACATAATGAAATGGAGACAATGTTATCTTAAATAACATTTGGGAGTTAGGTTTCATTCTGGCTATGAATAAACCACACTTTTTTTGATATGTGATTGGATCTAAATAAAATATAATCCAAGCTACTCTAAGATATATGAGACTCTACCAAAAAATAATCAATATTTGTGGGACAGAGAACAATACAAAATATGCATTGTGAATTGACAAAGGAATAAGCCATCCAGCAGCAATGTCACAGTGGTAAGGAAAATTTTCTTTCCTAATGTATTTTAAAATGTCTATGAGTTAACACAAGTATACTACTTTAAAAAATCAGCTTTAAGGGCAGCACAACTGCATGCCATTTTTTAATCTAAAATATCATTAAGAATGACCATGTCACATAAGAAAGCTTTTCTTTATTGGCTTAAGCTCAGGTAATTCATCGCTGTTATCCTCTCATTATATTTATTAAGAAGCCCTGGACCATGTAATCATGCCCATGTACTTCAGTTGCAATAAAAAACAGAGCAAAGTAGGACATGGTTGAAATTCTTACTGAGACGCTTTTAACCATCCAACCAGCCTTTGAATTGATTTGAACTTAAAGAAAGGAATACATTTTAAATATAGCCACGAAACATATAGCATAGGCTTTAGATTTCAACAGATGTACATATAGCATATATCAAGAGCTGCTTAAAATAATGCAACAGATATTTAATTCCCATTCTTATCTATCATAGAGTCCGTTGGAGCCAGGCAAAACTTCTAAGCAAAAACATTCTCAAATCGCTAGTTTCTTTTTTCACATATGTGTTGGTAATATCAGTAACATTTAGCAATCAACAGGAAAGACTAGTTTTTAATATAAAACTGTCGTTGTTGAAGAGTTCTCATTTCAGTTGACTTTCCCTTTAATTAAAAAGTTTAAACATAGTTTTTGCAGATTGAGAGTTCTATGGAAGCAAGGATGGGACAGTCTACCAGAGAGCCTGTCAAGAAAAAAATGATAAAACAAATAAAACAGTGAATGAATGACTTGCTGAATGGAATGCTTCATTCATTTATCTCACTTAAAAACAGAGATAACTATGAATTCACTTCCCTGGGGAACTGGAATGCAGTAACATCAACTGGAGATGTAATTATAACTATAATCAGCAAATACAAAGAATGACAATATACTTTATTTATGTGTGTCCACCAGCCACTTAGAACATGTTTTTGATTTTCTAATTACATGAGCTAATTGGTGAATCACATTTTATTGTGTTACTACATTATCAAAAGCCCTAAACCAAATTTGATTTTCTGGGCTTCAGCAACTTAATGACTCATAGAAGAGGACCTGATGAGGTTAGAAAGCATTAGCAACTCTATGGAGGTTTTTGTTCTTCATGTCTAAAAATACAAAACAAAACTCAAATCTCCTGTATGTGTGTATTTTCATATTAATTCTCTTTGTTTGTTTTTATAACTTTGTTGAATTAATAGAGGGAGGGCAGAAAGAGAAGGCTTAATTGATGTGATATGTTTTAATTCTCTCAGCAGGGCTCCTTAAAGCTTTGTTTTGATTCAGTGCATCTCTAAAGTGAAGCCCTTTCACATTATTAAAGCACAGCAAAACAGGGAAGAAAAAAAAAAAAACAACTTCAAAGAGAAGAAAACAAGCTTCTGATAATAAAATCTAAAGGCTTGAGGTGAAAGAAATTCTTTTAGGTGGTGCTTAAAAGACAAATTATATTTAGTGGCATATGTTGCATGGTCATGGTCTATAAAAATCTTGGCTTAACATTTCCATGATCATACACGCTGAATTATAAATCCTAGGAGCATTTATATACAGATGTTCCCTGGTCAGCTCGATGGACTATTGCAGGCTTATATTTACATCATGGGTCTTCTAGTTTCAACCCAAGAAAGTAATGTCATTTGCCTAATTCAATAGCATCCAAGATGTCTTCATATGAAGGGATAATGCCATCAGAGTTTGGATGTAAGCTTGTTTTTAAAAGAAAGCATCCCATGAGTACAACATAACTTAGTAAAATTATAAAGATGTAATTGAGGGACAGGTAAATCATGTTTTTCCAAGAGTCCAGTTTGGGAGTTCAGGAAAGACATTTAAGAGGTCTGTACATTATCTCATCGCTAGGAGAGCAAAATCTATGTTCTGCCTTAGGACCTCTAAGACAAGAAATACTACAACCTCCCTTGGCGAAGAGCTTGGAGGAAAAACAGGAGAAGGAAGACCTAAGAATGCCTCCATTTAAGGCATTTATGAAAGCTAAGTGACTTTTCAAATGAGTACACAATACAATATTCTTTACATAATTCCCTCCACATTTTTTTTCAAAGGAGTGGCTGCTTATTAAGAGGTAAAGAACCAAAAGGTTTGAAAAGTATTTCCTCCTAGCCATAATTTTGTATATTCTCAACAAAACAAAAGACCATCCACCCTCTTGTGTGGTGTTTTACAGACAACTGTCTGAACTCGCCTGGTGGTCTTACTCTGCCCCCATTAATTCTTGCCTTTCAATTCACGAAGTTCTCTTCCTAAAAAGAGTTCTGCCGAATACAATTGTTTGCTGTTCTGGACCAGTAATATTTCCCCTGGTAATATTTAATGCCTCATAATGTTTAATGCTTCTGATAATGTGGGACCTTGACAGCTGCATGGTGAGGGTTTCTGTTATTCCAGCTAAGAGCTGTGTCTGGGACTGACATTTGCGGTCTCCTCTCCACCTTAGGAAAAGAAAAGTGAGAGAGGCTGGCAATTTTGTAGACATGGAGGTTCAATAAAGTTGATGGAATTTCCCAGTTTTGAAAAATCTGTTTTTTTCTTCAAATCTATGCTTTTGTCTGAAGCGAATGGTTCTGCAGCGACAGCTGGTAGGTTTCTATGGTGGCCAGAAAAGCAAATTAATGCCACACATTGTCCTGTACTGTTCTGGGCACATAGCCTTCCTGGCATCATAGGGAAGCAAAGACGAGAGAATGACCCACTCAAATTCAAACTCGGTATTTAAAGTTTTAATTTCATAAACTTGGGATGTTTTACATGAGTCTTCCGTCTCTGACAGCCTTTAGTTAATTTCACTGCCCTTTTTCCCCCCTTCAGTGCGCTAACCACCTGGCTGAATGATAGATAATACAAGTTGATTTTGAGATGTATTCTCATCTCCCAAAAAGAGGTTTTTCATGAATAACACATGTTAATTATTCGACATTTAATGCTCTTTAATTGGAATCTTAAGTAGTGATTTTTCAATCTGTTTTGTTCTTTGCTACATTAGTAATTTTATTAAAACTAACAGCATATTAAAATCTGAAAGGAATGAATTTTATACATCCCCATATCAAATATTTGCAAGTGCTAAAACAGGAATATTAAACTTCTTAAGACTAGATACAATTCTACACAATGAACAATTATTGAGCATACATGATTTGTTACGTGGTGTTAACAGAGACTGAAGAAATAAAATATTTTTAAGATATGACCCCTAGTTTTAAGAAACAGAGTTCTCAAAGAGGCACCAAACACAAACATATTCAAGCGTCATAGAAGTGTGCTATCCAATATACAAAAGAGGTGGTTTGAGCCCCACTGTTTCCACATGCAAGATCTACACATCTCTATTTACTATTTGTTGTATCCAGTAAGTAATCATAACATTTTTTGAGAAATTATGCAACTTTAAGGAAATTTAGCACACATATTCAAGTGATAGACATTTCAGCTATAATACCACACAATTCTCCTTATGAAATTATTTGGAGGAACAAATGAGATTACATATTATTAACTGCCTAGCCCATAGTAGGGCTTTTACATTGAGAGAAATTCCAATTAGTTCTGGATTACCAATCAGCAAGGACCACAATATTTATTTAATCAAATACTGAATGTTTGCTAATTTCCTCAACAATCTAATCTAATGAAAGAGTAATATGCAAATTGACCCTCACTTCCTTACACCTAAGTCATGCCCACCACCCAAGCCATGCCCACCAGTCAATCAGAGTGGCTGTATGCAAATTAACCCAGCAAAGATGGTGGCCGGCAGCCACGGAGCTAGAGAAAACAGGAGGCTTCCGTTGCACCAGTGATGGAGGAAACTGCCTGCCTAGGCCGGCTGGGCCTCTGCTCAAGGCAACAATGTTTCAATTATAGAAGCCATGGAGCTGAAGCAAACAGGAGGTTTAGTTGCCTGCCTAGGCATCCGCTCACAGCAACAAAGTTTCAATTATAGAAGATAAATAAACCCCAGAAACCTGATTCCAGCCAGCCTCACTGGGACATTGGGTCAATGGGAGCTGTGGCCAGCCTGCATACAGCCCTCAGCCCCTCACCCAGGCTGGCCAGGCACCCCAGTAGGGACCCAAACCCTGAAGGGACTGTGGGCAGCCTGGAAATGGCCCTCATTCCCTCACTCAGACTGGCCAGGCACCCCCATGGGGTGTGGGGTTCCCACTGGGGAACTTGGCCAGCCTGCAAACAGCCATCAGCCCTTCACCCAGGCTGACCAGGCACGCCAGCAGGTGGACATCCCCCGAGGGGTCCCAGACTGCGAGAGGGCATAGGCCGGGCTGAGGGACCCCCCCCCCCCAAGTGCACAAATTTTTGTGCACCAGGCCCCTAGTACAAAATATAACCTAATAAGAAAGATTTCTTTTCTCTACACAATATACTAAAAACCTCTCCTAACCCAAAGACTTCTTTCCTGAACCCATTTAAAATATACTGTCTTATGGATAGGAATCATCTTAGCTTTCTCTTCCAAAACAGGTCAGCATGGCATTCACTCAGAATATGATCTCAATTGGACTTTCTCCCAGGCTTCTATCCACTCACTCTTGCATTTTCTTTTAAACATTTTCTTGCCCAGTCTTGACCATTATGTTGTTCTGCTGTTGACACTCACATCCCTAAAGCTGCTTCATTGCATTCCTTACATCATCATCTCTTGAGGACAAAGATTATATGATACTCATTTTTGGTCCACTGTAGCTTCTGGCACCATGCCCCATTCACAGCAGGTCTACAGAAGAATCTTTAGGAATGAGTCACCTGAGAACTCCACAAATTGAACTGTCACTAAACTCTTTTCAATCTTCAAGCAAGTTAGACAGCTCTTTACTACTGTCTTTTCCTATGAAATGAGGCTTGAATTAATCCCTTCATCTCAGGAAATTTGTTTACATGAATGCATTGGTAATGTTTACTTTAAATAATGAATTAAAGCATTAATCTAGCATTTATTGAGCACCTACCATGTGTTAGGCAGAATGATAAGCCCTGGAGATACAAAGATGAGTGAGATATAGTTCTTAACCCTCAAAGACACAGTTTAGCAGAGGAAACAAATGAATGGAAACATGCAACAAAGTGATAAGCGTGCTGTGGGAGTAGCAGCAGAGGTGACACAGAGGAAGGAACAGGTAAGTTCACCTTGAGGGAGTCAGAAAAGGCTGCCTAGAAAGGGGGCATAGACTGAATGTTTTCATAGGCAGGTGCTCATCAGATGGGTAGGAAAGAGACCATCCTATCAAGGCATAAGGGGCAGCATTAACTATTTCGCCAGAGTGCTCTGATAGAGAGGACATTGAGCTTAGTGTCCGAAGACCTGTATTACAGACTTGATTTGACATGCCCGTAACTTTAGGCAAGGCATGGTGCTTTATTTTTATGTAGATAGATTATTTCTGAGGGCTCTCCCAGTTCTGACCTTCTAGCATCAGGGTTTTCTTCCTATCTACTATTTAAATCATATTTACTTTGTCACTTTAATCAAGGTTCCCCTGCCCAAATTTTAGGATGGATATTTTTCTATTAACCTCTATTCCAAAGATCTCAATCAGCAACCCATAATCTTACCAACTGGTAGCTCCCTGAAGTCCATGAATGACTGCCATGTCTCTTCCTAATCTGTGAGGTTACCTATCAGGGAGGAAACTAACACAGCTGTATCACTCACTCTACTTGGCTACACTCAAGAACATCACCAGCAGTAAAATCTCTAGTTCTCCTCAAAGATCTCCAGGCTCCTGGGGAAATAAAATGCATCTTTTTTCCCTTTTAAAAAGAATAAAAAAGTAAGGGAGTTTACTCTAATCTAAAAGAAAGAACAACTGGAGAAGAACAATCTTCATTATTTCTATCTTTTCATCACGTTTAGCTTGAATGTCTCTCCTGGATGGATGAAACACAATAAAGTGCTAAGAAAATTAAAGTCAACCTACCAGCATGGCAATTCTATTCATGACAAAAGCATCGTTAGACAAATGCTGGAGGTGTACAGGCAATATCTACACTGAACATCACTTTCTATTAATAACTAACTGGAGGCCCGATGCAGGAAACTCATGCAAGGGCCTTGGCCCCCACTGCCATGGTGGCCACCTCTGCCTCAGCCCCCACCCATGGTGCCTTTGTCTGGAAGGAAGGACATCTGGAAGGACATCAGGTCTAATTAGCATATTACTCTTTTATTATTGAAGATGCCCCTTCTCCCAGACTATCTCCTCTGCCTGAAATTGGGTTCTTTACATATTAAGAGGAACTGTCACAGAGAAATCAAAAGCTTAGTTTATGGAATCCAAAAGCCTAGAATTCTGATACCAGTTCTGCCACTTAAAAGTTGTTAGAATTTATTTTTGTTATATGTTATACACATTTGTCTAAGTGTCAGTATTCATTTAAACACTTAGAAGTAAGCCAAGATTTTTCTGTTTAAGCTTTGTAAAGCACCTCTTTTAATCTAAGGCATGCAACTGCTTATTTTATGATGTTATTCAGCTATAATGAGATTGGTTTAAAATATGCAGTTTTATAAGAAGCTAATTATAGCATTTCTTACTCTTAATAAATACTCCTAAGCTATAAAAGTAATTATTGATATTCTCAGGTAAGATTCTAATTTTTGTAAGAGCACTATTCCTATTATTCAGCTAAATGTGCTATATAAGCAAACCCTGATTTCAATTTACAACTTCTAATCTTAATTAATGAAATTTCTGAGCTCAGTGAACTGCTAAATCATAGCTCCAACTAGAGAAAAAAAAATAATCAGTATCCTATAATCTATTCCATTCTTAAACAATTTTCTTTTGGTTTTGTTATTTTCTCTGCCTCTGTTATTAAGACTTTGATAACACACAGGACTTTGGGTCTAGGAATGTGGTCACAGACAATAATTGCTATGTGTGTTTTTTGCTTAATTATAAACCAGTTTTTTAAGTAGCTTTTTCCTGTAAAATTGTGATGATTTTTTTTTCTATTTCTATCAAGAGAAATCAAGGAAAATAGCTTAGGGTTCACACATTTATAAAAAGAAAGTAATTTTATATATGCAAAGTTGTGTTGATTAAAGGTTCTATAATGAGGGAAAAATTTAATCACTTAATAAGTTCAGAACTGAACTTGCCTCTGATTTGGAAATGGCACATTTCTTTCCAGCTTTGCTCCCTTGCTTTGCACCATATGCTGCAAGAACAGGTGGTTTTATTGCTTTCACTTGGCTCCAGCCTGAAGCAGGCTGCTTTGTTCTTTGGGCTTAAATATTCAGTAAGTTTGAAACATGCTCTTTGTGAGAAGAAAATGGTGATAAGAGCACAATCAATTAGTGGTTGTAAAGGCATCATGCCAGGTTTTTGTCCCATAAAGCCCCTCTCTCACCCACCACTCCCATAGGCAACCCACTTGGTCAGCTACAAGCAAAGTGTCCAAGAGATCAAGAATTCAAATCACAGAGAGAAACAAACAAAAACTAAACAAGTGCTGAACCATAAGATGAGACAAAATCATGCTATAAGCAGATAAATAAGAGTATTTTCTCTTATTGAGGTATAATACAACTATACTATTAGGCAGTATATCAATGTCATCCATTTCTTCATTCTCAATTTCTCTCCTCAAACCCTGCAATCTTGTTTGTGTTCCACCACCATAAAAAAATCTCTTAAAAATCAACAAAACCTTTCCCACATTTGAGTGCAATGATGTTCTCCCCGGTTTTCGTTCAGGATTTGACACTCTGGAGTGACGACCACTGGAAAGCTCTTCCTTCTGTAACATGGTGGATATCTTTGTTGGTCTCCTCCCTACTGTTCTGTCCACAGCATTTATGGTCATTTTTCCCTTTTGCCAGATATGAGCATTCACCAAGGTCTGCCCCTATTGTTGTATAATCTTTACCTGAGTTTTCATCTCATCCAACTTCTGTTTTCTAGGTAAATGCCCTCATATCACCCCAATCTCAATAAATCTAAAACAGAAATAATCATCTTGCCTAATTATAACCATTAATTCCTCCAGTCCACTCTACTAGTATATGTTTGTTAAGGGAATCCTATTTTTCATTTACATTCTTCACATTTGTCCTATTTCAAGTCCTTATTATTATTTTCTTAAGACAATTGACATAACTTCTTAAAAATATTTATGCCTCAATCATTTTTTCAAAATCAGTCTATTCTTTATACATTTTTTGAGATCTTATCTTCCTAAAAACCAGTTTTCATCATGTAATTTTGCTGCTCAAATGGCTTTAAATAATTTTTCTTTAAGATCATTAAAGATCATTCCAGATCTTCCATCAACTGTCCTCATTCTACCTTTCTAGATACAGACCCTACTTCCTATCTTCTAAAACATTTTATAGCCAAGTAATTGTATTGAACTTATAGAAAGAACCCTTTTCCTTGGGATCTTTATAAATATGATATACTGTACCCTAAATGTCTTTAATTGGTGCTTATTAAAATTCTAATTAATTTGGAGAAAATATTTGGAATGCCTAGAATTCCCAGATACTCTGTTAGGCCCTAGGAAGGCAGTAGTGAGAAAATAAAGCCCTTGACCTCAAGGAGCTTGATGCTATTTGGAGAGGTGGGAAGCTTCCAATCCTGCCAGCCAAAGGCTGTCTCTTCCATTAAGTCAAAAACTTTGTTCTTGTCAATCCTTGAAAATCATCACTCTTTTGCCTATAATTCTCCTCAAAAAGCAAATAACAATGGGTGCTATTACTGCTGCTGCTTTTTGTTAAGAGTCTACTACATGCCAGGCACCATCATAAATTGATTTAATAATTACAATAATACGGAGTGCTAGACATTTTAACGATAATGCCACTGTAGGGGAAGCCAAGTTTCTAAGTTAAATAAATTCTCCAAAGTTACACAGCCATAAGCAACATGAAGCTATGACTGTCTTGTTCATCCTTCTCATCACTGAGTGATGAGAACTATGTACTCAACACAATTTTTTACTTTATTTTTATTGTTTACACTATTACAAATGACCCCATTTCCTCCCTCCCTTCCCCTGTCCCCCCACTGTCACCCCACTTCTCTTGGCCATCACCCCACTGTTATCTGTGTCTAAGGGTGATGCATATATGTTCTTTGGCTAATCCCTTTACCTTCTTTCATCCAATCCCCCCCCCCCACTTATTCTCTGACAACTCAGTCTGTTCCATGTATCTGTTTCATCAGTTTATTTTGTTCCCTAGATTTCACATATAAGTGAGATCATACAATATTTGTCTTTCACCGACTGGCTTATTTCACTTATTATAATACTCTCAATACAAATTTGTTGAACAAAATGAAAGAACGAGTGCCAGTAAGGTAGGCAAAAGAAATGGGTGCATTTAGTGTTTTAATTAAAATAAGTCTAATATTAAAGCACTAATCTTTCTTCCTGGTCATACATAGCACAGTCACACTCTTACTGTACAGTGTCTTCTTCAGCATCCAGCTCCTTAACTGGCACCTTATCATCCTGAAATACTGTCCTCCTGCTCAGATGACATACTATCTTTTATTTTTTTTCCCTGTGGCACCTATCATAATAATCCTATATAATAAAAGGCTGATATGCAAATTGACCAAACAGCAGAACGACCAGACACTATGACGTGCACTGAGCATCAGGGGGCAGCACCTGCATTGAGCATCTGCACCCTGGTGGTCAGTGCACTCCCACAATGGGAGTGTTGCTCAGCCAGAAGCCGGGCTCATGGCTGGCAAGTACAGAGGCAGGGGTGGGAACCCCTCCTGTCTCCACAGCAGTTGGACATACCCTGAGGGCTCCCAGACTGCAAGAGGGCGAAAGCTGGGCTGAGGGACCCCCCGAAGTGCACCAGGCCTCTAGTATTATAGTATGCTCTAGTGTTCTCCTAGCAGCCATTTCAAAAACAGCCTTTGAATAAATCAATCAATTGAACCTTATGTGAAGGCATTCTTATTTGCCATATGTATTTAAAATCCTTTTGTACTCATAAGTCCCACTTGCCATTGTTCATTTCCAAAGGAGTGAATGCTTTCATTTGTCTGCTCATTTTATGTTGTTCCTTGCTAACAATAAGCTGCCTCTCTTTTCATCTGACTATAGGTCATCCTTCCAGCAATATTCACAATCAATCCATCATGCAACAAATATTTATTGAGTGACTATTGCCACCTTCTTTGCTAACTCCTATGATCCCTTTTCATGTGATTTTAAAAGTATGGCCCTATCTTGACAACTTTGGAAAGGATCTGCAGTGGCCCCTCACCCTGATAATTCATCTGCTCTTTCATCAAGATCATGATGAAGAATGTTTTTAAGTTCTTTGTGATACTGGAAAAATGCTTTGGGCTGCTTGTTACAAAAAAAAAAAAAGTCAAATCAATCTTTCAAGATCAGATGCTAAGGGAGAGCACTTTGCTGCTTTATTTTATTCCACTTTTCTCAAAGTACCTTAGGATTGTGACAGGGAGGTAATTATTCACACTGTTTCTATCTCCCCTCCCCAGTCCCTCACCTCACCAGCCGATACCATCTGGAGATGGTAACTTTTTTCAGGTTATGCTATCAATAGTGTTAATCAATAATTTACTTATTATTTTCACATACATTATTACATTTGTTCCTCACAAGCATCCTATGTGGGTAGATATGACTATTCTCTTCATTTTATAGATAAATAAACAACTCAGAGATGATAAATGATTTGCTCAGAATTCTTCATCTAGTAAATGTAGGTGTTTTGATGTGAATCTAGATCTTTTGGACTCTGAACCTAGAGCTGTTTCAACTACATTATGCTGCAAATGTACATTATCCTTTAAAAATGAGAGCTAATCTGAATGAATCATGTGGAATTCACATTTTACTTTTTTGACTTCCAAAATGATAATTCCACATGGTTCAATGTGATAGTATAAAACAATTTAGCATGGAGTTTAGGAGTTAAGATTCTGGAGTCAGATTGTCAGGGTTCACCACATGATTCTCCTGTTCTCTAGTTAGAGAACTTTGGGTGTGCTACTTAACCTGAGTGTTGGTATCCTTATTAACAACATGGATAGTAATTACACATATCTCTCTGAGCTGTATACAAATTGAATGATAACATTTTACAAAGATTTAGTGTTTAGCACCTAGTGAATCCAAAGAAAAACTTACTACACTTACTTTAAAGTTTCTCCTAGGCCTTCCATTGTCATATTTAAATTCTGCCTATTCACTAAAGAGAAAGCAGAGTGTGTGTATGTGTGTGCATGCATGTGTGTGTTGGTAGTGGGGGATGACTGGTGGGGAGACTAAAGGCTATTGTTTGTAGGAAATTTTATAAAAATCAGCATATATCTAATCTAATAAAAGAGTAATATGCAAATTAACCATCATTCTGAGACACCTAAGCCATGCCCACCAGCCAAGCCACGCCCACCAGCCAATCAGAGCGGCAGTATGCAAATTAACCCAGCCAAGAAGGCGGCCGGCAGCCACGGAGCTAGAGAAAACAGGAGGCTTCCGTTGAAACAGCAATGGAGTTGAAACTGCCTGCCTAGGCTGGCCAGGCCTCTGCTCAAGGCAACAATGTTTCAATTATAGAAGCCATGGAGCTGAAGCAAACAAGAGGCTTTGTTGTCTGCCTAGGCCTGGGCTTAAGGCAACAAATTTTCAATTATAGAACATAAACCCCAGAACCTGATTCCAGCCAGTCTCACTGGGACATTGGGTCAATGGGAGCTGTGGGCAGCCTGAAAACGGCCCTCAGCCCCCCACCCAGTCTGGCCAGACACCCCAGTAAGCACATGAACCCTGAAGGGACTGTGGGCAGACTGAAAACGGCCCTCAGCCCCTCACCCAGGCTGGCCACACCTCCATGGGGTGAGGGTCTCCACTGGGGGGATTGGCCAGCCTGCAAACAGCCATCAGCCCCTCACCCAGGCTGGCCAGGCATGTCTGCAGGTGGACATCCCCTGAGGGATCCCAGAGTGCAAGAGGGCACAGGCAGGGCTGAGGGACTCCTCCGAGTGCACAAATTTTTGTGCACCGGGCCCCTAGTATATTCTGTAGGAATTCCTACAGAATACTGAGCACAGCTTTAGTTACACTATTTTCCACTCTTATATGCAATTAACTTAGATCAAATAGAAGCCTATGGTGACAAAAATATAAACAATATATTTTCAAAGGAAAATGTTAAAACTCATATTTCTACATCTATATCACTACTTCTCAGACTGGATCCTGGAGTTTAGAAAGGGTTATGCATACTGAATATGTGGCCATGACAGCAGCTGTCACTATTGGGAGTTCTGGGTTGGGAACTGGATACACCAAATCTCTCTATCTCTGGACCCTTGTCTATCCGTTCCTCGGGGCTTTTAAGTGTTCTGCCACAGTGCCAAGTGGGGAGCTATGCAGATAAGCTCCAAACAGTGCATTGTTATCCAAAGGTCGCTGCTGCTGCTGGTTTTTGTTTTTGTGTTTATTTTTAAATGTCTTCTTGGAATAAGAAGACTCAAAAGGGTTCCAGCATAAATCTTTAATTATGTCGAATTCAATAAATTCTATGAACACCTTAAGCATAGTAAACCAATATTACTTAATCAGCCAGAAAGTCTTCAGTGGAAAGCATCAAGGATCAAAGGCAGTTGGTAGGGCTGGCAAGAGGAATGGGAAAAGAAATAAAATCATACTTTTACCATACTATCACTTTTCCTAATGATTGTGCCTAGTATGTACTTGCTTGTCATGTTTTCCCTGTGTGACTCCTGTTTATCACACTGATTCTAGTCTCCTCAGGCTAGCTAATGCCAACATAATCCCTGCCTTTCTTTCCATGGCCCTCATCCACGTACCCATCCACACATACACATATGTACACATACACATGTACATCGTCCAGGCTGTGCTAATGCCATTTCTCTGTGCTCTGTGCACATTGTGTGTGTGTGTATGTGTTATAACAGAGAGTTTTATTAAGCCAGGTGAGTCACTCCATTAGCTGAGAGGGCACATGTCTACCCCGGGAACCCCATGCCTCCCTGGGGCTGGGTATGACTATCCCACCTGGCGCAGACCTCCTTCTCATTGCGAAGGGACATCCTCCTGCCTTCAGGGGTGGGGTAATGGATCAGAAGATTACTGTGTCTTGGCCTTAGTTTACAGCTTAGATTTTGGGTTGAAGGTGAGGGTGCAGATCTGTGCCTTGACTGTATAATGTGTTGGCTACCAGCTTCAGGCTTTAGACTCAATCAGCCATGGATGTTAATCCTAAATTGACTTCAGGGAAGTTACATACTGATAGCCTCAGTTCCTCCTCAGTAAATTTATATCTTCTTCAGTAAGATTGTTGGGAGTATAGCACAACCTATACAATATTATTAACTAACTAGAGGTCCGGTGCACAAAAATTTGTGCACTTGGGGGGGTCCCTCAGCCTGGCCTGTGCCCTCTCACAGTCTGGGAAGCCTCGGGGGATGTCCACCTGCTGGCTTAGGCCTGCTACCTAGTCAATTGGGCCTAAGCTGGAAATCAGACATCCCTCTGGCAGCCCAGGACCCCTCGAGGGATGTCCACTTGCCAGCAGGGAGCAAGCCTAAGCTGCAGTTGGACATCCTTAGCACTGCTGAGGAGGCAGGAGAGGCTCTCACCACCACCACTGTACTGGCAGCTGTCAGCCTGGCTTGTGGCTGAGCAGAGCTCCCCTGTGGGAGTGCACTGACCACCAGGGGCAGCTCCTGCATTGAACATGTGCCCCCTGCTGGTCAGTGTGTGTCATAGTGACCACTTATTCCCAGTGGTTCTGCTGTTAGGGTCAATTTGCATATTACCCTTTTATTATATAGGATAAAGGCCTGGTGCATGGGTGGGGGTGGCTGGTTTGCCCTGAAGGGCATCCCAGATCAGGGTGGGGGTCCCGCTGGGGTTTCTGGCCAGCCTGGGTGAGCAGCTGAGGGCTGTTTTAAGGCTGGCCACATTCCCTTCAGGGAGGGGGGTTCTGCTGGGGTGCTGGGCTAGCCTGGGTGAGTGGCTAATAGCTATTTGCAGGCTGACCATAGCCCCTTCAGGATGGGGGTCCCAGCTGGGGTCCTGGACAGCCTGGGTGAGTGGCTGATGCTGTTTTCAGGCTGTCCATAGCCCCTTCAGGATGGGGGTCCCTGCTAGGGTTTCTGGCCAGCCTGGGTGAGGGGCTGAGGGCCATTTTTAGGCTTGCCAAGCCCCCCAGCAGGGACCCTCACCCCATGAGGGTGGGGCCATCCTGGGTGAGGGGGGCTGATGGCTGTTTGCAGGCTGGCCATGGCCCCCAGCCATCCAAGCTCCAAGTGAGGCTGGCTGGAAGCAGTTATCTGGGGTTTATTTATCTTCTATAATTGAAACTTTGTTGCCTTGAGCAGAGCCTGCCTAGGCAGGCAACTTCCTCCATTGCCGGGGCAACAAAGGCTCCTGTTTGCTCTAACTCCATGACTGCTGGCTGCCATCTTGGTTGGGTTAATTTGCATACAGTCACTCTGATTGGCTGATGGGCATGGCTTGGGATGTAGTAGAGTGGTGCAATTAGCATATTACTCTTTTATTAGATTAGATTAAGGTGACCAGACGTCTCGCTTTTGGTGGGACAGTCCTGATTTTTAACAATTTGTCCCTCATCCCGTGGCATTTTTAAAAAGTCCCAATTTTTGGAAAGAGACATGTGTACTACTCTTTGTAATATTCTAAGTAATAATAATAATAAAAAAGAACCCTTCCCTGCCCCCAGTCAATGGTGTCCCGCTTTACCAATGTTAAAATCTGGTCACCTTAGATTAGATGTCACCCCAATAAATTCAATAAAAATTTTAAAGAAGGATAGCACAGTATTCAAGAGTCGTATACTCTAAAGCCAGATTGCCCGAGTTTGACCTAGCTAGTTACTAGTTGCAGAATATCTGCCTCAGTTTCCTCATCTTTGAAATAGATTAATAATCTCATAGGGGTGTATAAATTGAATTAATAGGTGAATTAGTATAAATTTCACCAAATTGGAGAGATAGGTGGACAGAGAGACTCACTAGTTACCAGAGCAGAAATCTTAACAGGAACCAAAGTGGGGGTAGGACAACCTACGTTGTAATTGATGAATTGTGGAGGCTCAATGTGAGCAAGTCTGAGAGTTAAAAATTCTAGGGAGTACAGTTTTGGGGATCATAACCACACTTTTTGTGAGTTTTACCTCAAGTAAATCTGCTAAGTTCTCAGTAAAGATAGCAGAAAAATCCCTTCTGTTTCCAGCAGAGGTGGGGAGGGGGAGGGCAGGGGAAGGGAGAAGGAGGAGGAGAAACTATTTTGAAATCTGCCAAAGATTCTGTTCTTAAAAGGCTTGCTCTAGAGAAAAGTTATTTTATCAGAACCTAACCTGCTGGGGTTTTATCAGAGCTTAATCAGCCCATGGGAAGCAAATACCAGCTCCAGCACCCTCTAGTCATCTAAGGGGAGAAAATAGAGAAGCATTGGTGCCATTCACAGTCCAGAGGCACAAGTTCACCAAATGACTACAACCAAAGCATAGGAATGTAGAACACTACCCTTCCTCTCACACTTTCCTACTGCATTATAAAAGGCTTCTTTACTGAAGGTTCTTACATCCAATACATCTGGTCCACCTTTCAAGCCCAAATTATGAAGCACAATAGAAGGAAAAACACAATTTGAAGGGACTGAACAACTATCAAAACGATCCAGATATGGAGAAAATGTTGGGATTATGAGACCAGAAGTTTTATGAAAGTAATTAATATTGTAAGAGATTTTTTAAAAAAGGGTTCTATGGAAAATAACCTCACAGGATGATCTAATCATAATTTCCTAACTTAGCAGGTCATAATGGATAGCCATGCCCCAGGCATATAACTTCTTTAGTCAAAGGCTTATTTCTTAAAAAAATTATCTTTATTGTTTAAAGTGATATCTTCCTTCTCCCCCTTCCCCCTCTTCTCCTATCTACCCTACTTCCCAATTCTTCATCACACTATTGTTTATGTCCATGGGTTATACATATATGCATGTAAGTTTTTTGGTTGATCTCTTACTGCCCACCCCCACCCCCTTCCCTCTGAGATTCCTTAGTCTGTTCATGCTTCCATGTCTGCATCTATTTTATTAGTTAATTTTGTTCTTTAGATTCAACATATAAATGAGTCAGGTGATACTTGTCTTTCTCTGACTGGCTTATTTCACTTAGCATAGTACTCTCTCAGTTGTTCCTTGCTGTCTCAAAGGTAAGAGATGTTTCTTTTTTTACAGCTGCATAGTATTCCATTATGTAAATGTACCCAGTCCAAGTGCCCAAGAGTAGATGAGTGTGTATAAAAAAAAAGGTGTGATAAAAGGCTTATCTTTGCTTTAAGCAAGCCTCATCCATTGTTTTCATACATCTAAATTAGCACACCTGTGAAGTGCCTCTTTTCATATCTCTCCTTCTAATATGTGACCACCCTTAAGAGAGCACACCATCTTAACTATCCTATAACCGAAGTCCTGCCTTGATTTCTCCCACCTGATGCAATC
>PVJC01019211.1:0-30510 GCA_004026665.1 Murina feae
GCAAGGGGCAAGCATTGTGGCAGCTGTTGGGCAGACAGAGATTGGGTCGGCCCAGCGGGGTGGTCCCCACACGAACTCGGTTGACATGTGCCAGGCTGGCCAGGAGGCCCTGGCAGGCAGCCTTTTCCTCTAAGCCAGGGTGGTACCCAATATCAACGGATGAGGGGCAGCCGTTTCTTTCTCCAAGATTCTGGGTGCTTCCCAGAGGCTGGCTTGAGGTCATGTAGAAGGAAGTCATGGTGTGGACTGACGCTACACAGGAGGTTCAGAGCAGCTGGAAAGACCAAGACACGAGTCTGAGAATCCCTTTCCTTCCTGGGCCTTTTATACCCCATCCCAGGTGGGTGTTGGCTCAGCGCTTTGACCTCACTGCCTTGATTCTCAACCTGTTGTTGTACCGCCATCCTGTTACTCAGCTGTTGAGTTTACCACCAAGAGTTCCTCACCTCATTAAAGGAATGCTGATGATCCGAGGGGCCTCTTGGCTCTGATATCAGATTGTCTGTTGGCAGGAGGTCAGGGAAGCTTTTAATATTTTTCAAAGAACAAAAGTGCTCTTAGCCGTTGGATGTTTATACCTTGATGGGTTGGTCTCCTTGTTGATTTGCCCACTCTAAGGCATGACTGTTACTGTGGGTTGTTGGAGTAGCAGGAGAGACAGACCCCTATGACTGCAGTGGCACTCTCCGGGTTTACAATCAACCAACCTCCCCTATACTGGTTCTTAGAAGATGTTATGATTTGGGTTGCTAATAAGTTCTACATTTCTTTTTTCTTCAGTTGTTTGCCTTTCAGACTCACTCACGGGGCAAAAAACGTTAATAAGTCTATTCATTCAGCATACATCTCCCAGCCCATCCTACATGCAGGTCTCTGTGCCACACACCCGATGTAAAGTCCATCGGGAAACAACCACAACTTAGACAGCCATAGGTGTCTGAAAGGCTCATCAGTGTAAGAGTGACCCTGAAAACCATGTCAACAAGAAAAGTGAGCTCAAGAAGTCAGAAACAAATAAAAATGAGCACAATCTTTTTAATCCCAAATATGAATTAGCCATGAAACTCAAAGGACATTGAATTATGAGAGTCATGATGGGTCCTCCTACTTCCTTGATTCTAAAGTCTGTTATCAAGCACCTACTGTATATTGTTTAATCCTTACCATCCTGTGAGGTGTGTATTATTATTTTAATTTTATAAAAGAAAGAGACACTGGGACCAGGGATGTGAAGTCATTTTTCTAAGATCAATTCCATTGTGAAATGACAAAGCCTGATCTCAATATGAGTTTCTTTTGATTCCAGAGCCTATCCTTGTTCTCTTCAACTTGACCACCAGCCCATCCCCCACACTCCCACCACCACCCCAACAAAACAACTGTGTCATTGCCAAAAGAAGGATTAAAAGGCCTACAAACTGGGCAAGAAGTTTAAATGAAGAGATAAAACAAGAATCTGAGATTTTATGTTATTCCTCTTTGTGTCTCAGAAAACACAGATGTTGGGGTACCAAAGCAATATGGCATGGCGGAAGATGCCCAGGAGAAAGTTCTAGCACACCCTACTGGCTCTTGGTACTGGGGAATCAAGTTAGCTGACTGCTGAGGTCCAGAAAGTCTTCTCTCAAAATTTGTGGCAAGAGGTAGATAGGTCCCTAAGACTGAATAACACCTAATATGGAGTAAAACCTGCCCACCAAAGGGTTATAACAAGTTCTTTGAAAAAATGAATATTTGCCAGTGCTTTGAGCATTGAGCAAAACTGAACAGACATCTCTGTATGAACCAGCTATGTGTATGTGAAACATAGGCTATTAGAGTTCTATCAAGAAAAAATATATAATTTGAGAATTCTGTTCAAGTTCAGTTTTCAAAGAAAGTCCAAGGGTTACTCAGAGCTCATCAATTAATAGCCCTTTGCAGACACCATAATTAGAAGTCATTGCCAAGCTAGGCCATCCCCTCCTTCAGAGGCTTCTGCATGCAATCTGCATAGGTTACATCTTCAGACACCCCTTTGCTGCTCTCCTCCACCTCATCACATAGCAACAGTCTTCACTGTGAGCTAGAGAACTTAACTTTTAAAGTCATTTCTTTTGACTTGCTAAATAGAACTCATCTTTTGACCTTATTCTCTGGATTCATTTATTGGCTAAAGTCCACGATTTCTACCATCTCAACATAAATACTTTACAACATCACTGTTGAAGCTTTATATGTTTGGATGATGCCTCTTTCCATTTAAGTTCATTATGGTCCTGGCGTGGGCTTCTACTGAGTATGCTGCTTTGCATAATGACACTGATGTTGCATGTCCCTTTGTAAAATTGCTTGTTTCTACTGATGTGCATTTTTCTGAAAGGAGATGAATGTGGGGTGAGGATCTTTGCCCTCATACCTAAAACTGCCTTCCTTCCTAACTCTTGGCCCTTGGTGAACATTTATGAACCAGATTCTGTAACAAGAAGTGATGAGGCAGAGGGAGGGACCCGTTAGCCCTTCTTTATTCACCTGTATGCACAAAGTTCTTTGGGCTGATTCTGACTTTAGAAACACTGGTCTCCAGAGACAGGAAGTCTACTGCAAATAGAAGTAAGGAATGGTGGTCTTGAGATGCTATTTTCAAACATGGTGTTTTACCTATGAATGTATCTCAACCAGTTGAAGAGGAAGGTGTGGCGTTGCAGGCTGGCAGTTGAAAATTGTGCTTAACCTACAGTCTACCTGCAGGACGATGCATGGGAGCATTTAGGGATTTGTGCCCTGTGTGGGAACATCACCCATCATCACACATTGCAGTGGGTGCAAAGATTGAAGACAACTCCTGTGTATAGAGCCTCCTACTGCAACGTCTCCTAGGTGTTAGGAAATGATGCCAAAGAAAATCAGAGGTTAAGAACAACATAGAGACTCTTAAGAGAAGAGGCCGAGCATATCAGTGTATTATTCTAGTTATGCAACTCTTGAAGCTTTGACAAACGGAAAAGGCACATTTTCTTGCAAATTAGGTAGGATTTACTATCTGATTTCTTAGTCCAGCCCCATGACCCACAAAGTTTATTCACTATCAGTGTTATTTTTCCATCTACCATGACATATTCTAGACACCAAGGGTGCATCTAGAAAAGACACAGTCCCTGCTTTAGAGTTGGGAGTGGGGGGAAGACACTTATGACAAAGCTCAACACTGGGCCTGTGAGGGGGGTGACATCCTCATGCTGAGGTCTTTAGACTTGTCACCATCTTCCTTCCCATTACCCTGTTGATGGTCCAAGAGCAGAACATAGTTTAAATTAGTCTTCCTTTGCAACTATCTAGAAAAAGCACTCCTGTTTGTTTGTTTTTTTCTTTCCTCTTATATTCACGATACTCCTGACACTAGAGGTATGGGCTTTCCACACACCAAGCAATTCTCTGTGACACCATCTGAATGTCCTATAATTCTAGCATTATATGCCTGGAGCTAGTGTCAGATACTACAAGGTAAGGGCTCAGTCCCACAGAACTGTCCATGCTGGACTAGCCATGAGCCATAGGCTCTGGTAAGATGGCTACTAGATTGGTGGCTCCCTTGTGGGTGGGCCCCAGTGCAGCTGGAGGCTGGGCAGCCCCTGGGCACGGAGTTCCTGGGGCAGCTGCTTGCCACAGCCTACTAGAGCTAGGAGCCTTCACACCAACTTCCCAAAGCTTGAAGAGCAGCAGTTTTTGCTACAGATAGAAGCCATGGTTCTAGAAATCTGAGCCGCAGGGTTTTTACTAGAGCCAAGAACCCAAGTGTGAGAGTACTCCCCTGCCCGGACCTTTCATCTCCCCCCTGGAGTGCAGGGTATTCAATCTTCATAAGTAGCTCCCCACCTCCTACAAGGGAGAGGTAATTGCCCTCTGCTGTTACCAGGGATCTTTCACATTGTCTCTTTAATGACACTCTATTGAGAATTTCTGCTCATTTGGCATCTCTTTGGAGTGGTGCTCTCAAAGAGGTAGCGTGGGGTCCTCTAGTCTCAGGGCAGAAGCCCTGGAAAGACTGGCATAGAATGGAAGGGTGCTAAGGAACTAAACTCAGAGAGCTATTCTGCTGGAGAGGAGAGAGGGGCTGTGAACTCCTTTGGGCATAGAGTAAGTCAGTCACAAGGTCAGGACTGGGACCCGGGGCTTCCGACCCAGCACATCCTCTCTCTTCTGCATCACACCTTGCCTATGAAAAGGACAAGTGCTAAATATCTTAGGCTTTGCAAGCCAGACAGTCTCTTTGCTCTACAGCTGCTCAACTCCACCCTGTGGCCCTGAGCAGGCATAGACAATATGGAAGCGCTGGGTGTGGCTGTGTTCTAGTAAAATATTATTTCCCAAGACAGCAGCAGCTGGACTGGACCTGTGAGTAGTGGTTTACTGACCATCACTCTACATAGCACAATGAACAAGGCTTAAAATTTGGATCCTTCAGAGCACATAGGGCCAGAGGGAGTGCAGCACCCAGGTGGACTCCAGTACTGGACTCTGAGTCTCAGATACTAGACCCTCCACTTTGCTGAGGCATTTAGATCAAGAGTGAGAGTCTTTCCAGATATTCTATAGTATGCAGCAAAGCAAAGCTGTCTGTGTGTTATTATTGATGTGGCTGCTGCTGTTATTTCTGAAACGTGAGCTTCAAATGGCTCAGAAATGTGACTCAGCTGTCATAGACATTGGGGAAACTCAGAAGACAGGGGTACTTGTTGCAAAGCAGATCTTCCTCAACCAAGCTGGCATCGAGCGCTTACAACATATTGGCATTGTGCTAGGCATTTCAGATGCATTCATCCCAACGACTCTGGGAAGGAGGTAGAATTACCCCCATTTCCAAAGGGGAGAAGGAGACTGAGGTGCATAAAGGTTGGGCAATCTGCCCAAATCACACAGCATGTTCACAGTGGAATTAGGACACCAGCCCAGGATTTCTGAAGCCGGCAGCACTGATGGTTTCCATATGGCAAGATGCTCATCTGTGTGCTTGGCTAAGAGAGAGGACTATGTAGAAATAAACCGATCTCAACCACTGGTTCAAAAGATAAGCCATCAAACGATCTTTCAAAGGAACTTGCTGTTTAGCAAAATTGAGATCATTGTATTCATGTGCTAAAATGTATGAAAACGCCCTAACTGGTTTGGCTCAGTGGATAGAGCATCGGCCCGCGGACTCAAGGGTCTCAGGTTCGATTCCAGTCAAGGGCATGTACCTTGGTTGCGGGCACATCCCCAGTGGGGAGTGTACAGGAGGCAGCTGATTGATGTTTCTCTCTCATCGATGTTTCTACCGCTCTATCCCTCTCCCTTCCTCTCTGTAAAAAATCAACAAAATGCATTTTTAAAATGTATGAAACCCCAAAAGATAATTTTTTATTGTTGATGATTTTCCCAGTTATCTCCTAGCATATCCTTTTTTGTAAATATGTTTTTATTGATTTCAGAGAGGAAGAAAGAGGGAGAGAGGGAGAGAGAAACATCAATGATGAGAGACAATCATTGGGCGGTTGCTTCCTGCATGCCCCCTACTGGTGATAGAGCCTGTGACCCAGGCATGTGCCCTGATCAGGAATCGAACCATGATCTCCTGGTTCATAGGTCGATGCTCAACCACTGAGCCACACAGGCTGGGCCTGGCTGTGAAAGTGTCCCTAGTATGGTAGGGGTGAGATTGATTCAGTGCATTTCAGTCCACAATTCACCCGTCCGCCAGCCACTGGGTCCAACTCCTGTACCTTTCTCTCTGGGAGTCATCGCCCTCTGGCCAGGCCTCCTGGAGGCAGCTCTTCCCGGCGGGTCCTCACTTCTGCCTTAGAAGGGGGCCTCTCTCCCGGACAGTAAGGGGCAGGCCTGAGTCCCAGACTCTTTAATGGCCTCAGGGAGAGTTGCACCTTTGAAACCCATGTTCTTTCTTTTTCATTCCCACCTGGAAAGGATCCTTACTACCTGTGGGAGTTTCTCCCGAACATCAAATGCGCTAGAGGTTTTATTACTTTACCATAGCCTTGCCTAAGTCTTCCTATAAACCAGGGTTAATTAAAGCCAAATGCTTTGATATGAGGATGTGGCTCCTTTGAGAATCCTCCATGTGGGTAGCACTGGGTCCAGTTTCCAGGAGGCCCTGGGGCTGCTGGACATATTTCCCAAAATCTGTCCCCGTCTTCCTCATTCACCAAATAAGAGAGGTGGGCTAGGCAGGAGAATAGCTCAGGAGGTCCCTAACTTGGAAGTACCATCCACACACTGAAGGTGGTGGCCATCTGTGCCCAGCAGGGGGCGGCACTCCTGGCCTTGAGCCCTGGGGCTTGGTTTCACATAAAAAGCTTTAACGGGCATTTGGGTGGTCAGACAGGTCTTGGCAAGTCAGAGGACACACAGGTGTGGGAACAAGGGTTAGGTTGGACTGGACAGTATGTGCTGGGGGCGGGGTGGGGGCGGGGGAAAGGAGCCTACAGAAGTCTGCATGAGGTCCTGGAGCCTAGACACCTGGGTCGCAGCTCTTGTGTGATTGTTCCCATAGCAACTCTGGCCACAGCCTGTGGTCTGTGCTCTTACTGAGCCAGATGCATGAAGGATGAGGGGATGCTGAGTTTGGAGGTCGCTAGTTGTTATTTAAAGGGGAACTATATTCCCAGGAAAGAGTTTCAGCGTCTCAGAGAAAGCGCCTCTGTTCTTAGGGGCATGAAAGAAGGGAAAAGGGGAAATGTTCATTAGCTTGAAAGAATAACAAACCTTGGTGCTTGGAAGAAGCATAACAAGCTCGGAGAGACCCGCTGGCTGGCATCAGAACACTTGGCTCCAGTTCCCACCTGTTAACTGTGTGTCTGTGAGCACATCTTTCCATCAACCTGGGCCTGTAGACTCCTCGTCTGTGAATGAGGGACTGGGCCAGGCCAACTGTAGGCCTGTTTTTGATTCTGATAGTTTAGGACAGCACCGTGTAAAATAGACTTTCTACAGTCATGGAAATAGCCCCTATCTGTACACACCCGTGTGGTACCACCAGCCACACAAAGGCCTTGAGCACTGTGGCTAGTGTGACTGAAGTTTTCTTTCTTTTCAATTTATCTTTATTGTTGAAAGTATTTAAAATGCCCCCCCCCCATTGACACCCTGCACCCACACTCCCCTAGGCCTATCACACCATTGTATGTGCCCATGGGTTATCCATATCTATATATATAAAAGCCTAAGTGACTGTTAGAACCAGTCAACTGGTTACTATGAAATGCACTGACAGCTGGAGGACAGATGCTTAACGCAGGAGCTGCCCCCTGGTGGTCAGTGTGCTCCCACAGCCAACCTCCTGCCGGCCAACCTCCTACACTCCCTCTCCCGGCTGGCCTTGATCGGCCCTGATGTCGGCCAGGCCAAGGAACCCCACCTATGCATGAATTCGTGTACCAGGTCTCTAGTGTTCATATAAGCTCTTTGGTTAATCTCTTCCCGTCTCCCCTTCCCTCTGAGATTTATCAGTCTGCTCCATGCTTCCGTGTCTCTGGATCTGTTTTATTTAATTAGAAATTAAATAGCCTGGTGTAGGTAATGGTTATCATATTGGACAGAATGGGCCTAGGATTCTAGAGCCAAAGAGTTGGTTCTGTTTAGTCTGTCGTGTTAATCAAACTGAGCACCATTCTGGACAAATTTTGCACAGGGACTGAACATAAGGAATATTGGTTTGTGCTGTATTAGAAGCCCCCCTGCCATGGTATTCCAGCTCATTAAAATCAATCTCTCTCTCTCTCTCTCTCTCTCTCTCTCTCTCTCTCTCTTCTTCTTCTTCTTCTTCTTCTTCTTCTTCTCCTTCTCCTTCTCCTTCTCCTTCTTCTCCTTCTTCTCTTTCTTCTCCTCCTTCTCCTTCTCCTTCTCCTTCTCCTTCTCCTTCTCCTTCTCCTTCTCCTTCTCCTTCTCCTTCTTCTTCTCTCTCTCGTCTCTCTCTCACACACACACAACCAGGAACCACAGCGGGCAGAGCAGAGTGTTTGTGTGTCCCAGTCAGACTCATGGCCCTGTCTGCCAGGCATGTGGAATCATGTCTGAACAGCCTCAGGCAGCGTCAGGAGCCACTCCATCTCTCATAATTTCTTGGCAGGTCCAGAGGGCAGATTCTTAATAGAAACATCACCTCAGCTCATTAAGGAAGAACTACGTATTCAGAGGGTGAGGTGCAAAAAGGTGTTCAAGATTCCAGCTCCTGGCTTTCTCCTCTTTATCTGCCATTGCCAAGTTGAGCCCTTCACTGAGTCCCTCCAATAGAACCCTTACTATTCCATTTCCCACTGTCATTGCCATAGGTGAGACCCTTCAGCTTCTGCCACACTGTTCATCCGCTCTTTCCCTGCCTCTCAGCTGTCCTGGTTACACTCCTTAGTGAAACTTTCTATAATACTCCCCACCCCCAGTTGTGTCATTCTGGGCTCAAGGCCTGCAGCAGCCCTCCCACTGCCTTCAGGATGGAGTCCAGGCTCTTTGTGGGGTAACCAAGGCCCCCCACGGTCTGACCTTCCTACCATTTCAGCTTTATCTCCACCAGTCACAGGAACCTGCTGCTCCCACCAGGAGGGCCACTCACGCATTCCCCTCCCCTCACCCCAGATATGGCTTCTGCTTTCCTGCAAACCCCACACCTATACGGCTCTTTTGCTCCGTAGACATCCTAGTCAACCTTCCAGGTCAATCTCAGACGCCACCAGCTACATCAAGCATGTCAAACTCAAAGGCTAACACGGGCCAAATAAATGAGGCATGTGGCCCGCAGGCCGTGAGTTTGACATGCTTGAGCTACATGAAGCCGCCTGTGCTCTCCCCAAGCCAGGACTTTCTCCCAGTCTGTGTCATGTGTGTACTCTGGAATGTGGCAGTGAGGCAGAGTGGTGAGAATAATGCTACAGTGGAAGCAGCTAGACCTGAGTTCAAATCTTTGTTCTTGCATGTAGCTTTGGGCAACTGACTAACCCATTCTCTGCACCTCAGTTTCCCATCTCTAAGATGGGCGTGGTCATGAAAACTGCATAAGTTAATTGATGTAATGTGCGCAATACAATATAAGGCGCATCACAAGTGCTCAGTAAGTGTAGAAATGGTTATTATTTTATTACTAGGCCCTTACTGAGGCAGGAGTGAGGCCTTATATGCACTGGTTCTAGCTCCTTCTCTAATTAGAAGTGCCTGGATGATGGGGGTCACTTGCATTTGTGGTATTCCCTTGGCCCCCAGCTGTCCTTTGTAAACAGTGAGGACCACTTGAGGATATAAATTGGTTGAGCATGTCTCAACCAATATTGAAGGACTGTATTTGAGTCCTGGGCCCACCACTTACTAACTGTGTGATCTTGAGCAAGATTCTTAACCTTTCTGGGCCTCAGTTTACTCATTTGTAAAGTGGAGAAAATCATGGTGCTTTTTTCATGGATGGTTGCAAGGATTTAATGGGGCGTTAACAAGGTGTCTCAGGGGCTACCGCCTGGGTTAACCATGATGTAGAACCTTCACCGCCCATGCAATCAGTAAGGATATGATGAATGAATGACCCCATTGTACCAGCTGCCATGAGGTTAGGGGGGGATCATCACAGGAATATTCCCATGTACAGTTGTTTGGCCTAAGTTTCCGGCATAATTATCTCCCTCCTCTGTTTATGTTTTTGTTACTTGGTGCTGAACCAGTAGCCTGGTTTTAACTGGTTTCTGGCATGTGGGCCTTTTTGTCAAATGCCTCTCAAGCCTCTGTGGACGCAGAGGGGCATACAACAAATAAGGAATTTGGCCGCCTTCCTCTTGATGCCCACTGAGCAGCAGTACTGGCTGGTGGACACAGCGTCATAAATGACAAATAAAGATGTTTGCAGGGCCACCGAGTGCGGCTTTATTTGCCAGTTGAATAAGGACACAGGCTCTTGAGACAGCAGAGAACTAGAAACATCAGCAAATTAGCCTGCGGAGAGGCTGTTACTAAGAGATGGGGGCCAGGGCGCCCCCTGCAGTATCAGAGCAGCTTGCGGACAGACGGCCCACCTGGCACTGCTCAGTCTTCCTTGCTGGCCCCACTCTCTTGGTGGTCACTGATCCCAGGTCAGGCTCGACCTGCAGAGGCACCAGCTGCCCAGCTCTGGTCCCTGCAGGATCCATCCACCAGCACTGAGGGGCTTCAGTAGCGTCCCGGGGGACAGGGCACACAGGGCACGCAAGGCACACAAACAGTGTGGGGCACACAGACGGTGCGGGGCACATTGGGGGAGGGCACACAGGGGGGACCCGAGGGAGTGGAGCAGGGGTTACAGGGCAGCCTGCGGAAGAAAGGCACAAGAAGGGGTTTAAGAAGCCAGAGTGGGCATCAGGTTCTGCCCCCAATGCCTCCCAATCCCACCCACTGGTCCCACCCTTCATCGTCTTCATCTATGTGACCCCAGTGGCCTCCTAACTGGTCTCCCAACCCCACTCTTGCCCCTTGTAACTTGATGGCCAGAGCGATCTTCCATAAACACAAATCTAATCATCTCTCTCCCCTGCCTAAGACCTTCAGAAGCTCCCATTTGTACTCAGGACAAAGAGCAACTTTCTTCAACTCAGGGGTCACCTCCTCCTTGAAGCCCCCCTGGATCTCTCTGTGTCACATCCCCCTATGGTACCATGTACCTCCTTCCAGAGTGATGTGTGATTATTCTAGTATAATCTCTCTCCCAGTGAGCAGTGAGGTGAGCAGCCATGGATGCATGCTCCCTGCATACCTGGCCTAGAGCAGACTCTTAATAACTGATTAAATGAAATAATCAATTAATATAGAAAAACATAAGGCAAAGGGGGAAAGGATGGTCTCAGAGGCTGACGGGTGTTGGCTCAAAACCAGAAACGACACACTAGATGTTAGATGGACACCGAGTAGCCACAGAGACAAGACAGGCAGCCCCAGGACCACATCCAGCTGGAAATGCCGGCACTGTGCTGTCTTTTAACTTGTTGAAATATTTAAAATTCAAGAGAATTTCACTTTTAAAAGGAATCCAGACTCCCCTTGAACAATCAGATGATCCAGCAATGCTGCCACTCTCCTATGATAGAAATGGCCCTGAGGGGTGGTGCCACCCTCATTGGACAAGGCCTAGCTCCCTAGTGGTCCTCATTCCTACATGAGTCACTCAGGTACACTAACAGCCTGGTCCTAGGAAAACATTTGACTTTGTGACTCTTGTCTTGGAGGGCAAGATTCTAAATGACAGAGAAGCAAGGCTGAATGTAGAATCAGAAGCTACCTAGAACAGTAATCAGCCCCCAGGCGTCCACAGCAGAGTAGTGTCCTGCACACAGACACCCACCAAGCCCTGTGATTCTGCCTGCACTGCGGCTAGGGCTAATGCTTCACTGACCTGATCCAGCCCCCTCCTCCTCGCTACCCCTCCCTCCCATTGCTTATTACCTAGACCATGAGGGCCTTCTGAACAGTGTCCCTGCCCAGTCTCTCCTCCTTCTACTCAGCCCTTCCTCTGCCTGCCGCCTGTGGCATCTTCCTGAAGAGCAGCTGTGAGCTCTCACTGACTTGGTCAAGAAATGTTTACTGAGCATCTACTATGTGCCAGGTGCAGGGGGTAAACATATTTTATATTGTCTCTGAGGCCCAGGTACTTATTTACCCTCTAGTGAGGGAGATCTGCAGTTAAGCCAATTCTATCATCTCCCCCTGGAAACACAGTAAGGCCTCCCCGTTGCCTATAAAATAAAACCCTCCCTCTCCCGCATGGCCTTCATGGTTCTCCATGTTTGGGCCCCAACTGACCTTAACTGTCTGCCTCCCACCCAGATCATCACATGAAGCTACTTACTCCCCTCCCAGTGCTGAAACCATCCCCTTCCCCGCCACCCCAGTATGACCTCCAGTTGCTCATCTGCCTGGCTCTCTAAACAGATGGGAACAACTTGAGAGCAGATGCCTTATCATCATCCATCTGGGTCTTCCCCTGGCGCCTGGCACACGCTGGGCCCTTGGAAGGAGTTTGTTGACTTGGGATGGAAGGGGATCTTCAATGGGCCAGGTTTAGGGAGAGCGGCATGAACGCCTGCCTGACGTTCTTCAGATTCTATCAGCTTCCTAATCCCGTCTTAACTACGCCAGGGTTCTCTCTTAAGAAGATCCAGTTGCTTCCTATGGCTTCCCCTCCCCTCCCACGCATCTCCCGGTACCGCCGCGGCTGGGTCCACGTACTTGCAGTCCTCGCTCTCCAGCAGCCCCCGGTATGTGTTGATCTCACACTCCAGGCGGGCCCGGACGTCCAGCAGCACCTGGTACTCCTGGTTCTGCCGCTCCAGGTCGCAGCGGATCTCGGCCAGCTGGGCCTCCACGTTGCCGATCAGGCACTGTATCTGGGACAGCTGGGAGCTGTAGCGGGCCTCGGTCTCCGTCAGCATGTTCTCCAGGGAGTCCCTCTGAGGAAAGGAGAAGTTGAAATAACTATGAGGAACAGATCTGTTTTCCATGGCCTGACTCAGGAGGAGCCAGAAGGAGCCAAGTCTCTCTTTGGGGTTGAGAATGACCCCTCTTTACCTAAGTCACTATGGAAACTCAAGCCCAGAAGAGTCAATGACTTGTTCAAGGCCAGGTAGCTGGTAAGTGACGGACCAGGGTTTGAACACAGGTCCATGTGATCCTAAATCCCTATTCCTTCTCCAACCCTGGTCTGCCTTCAGGCTTTGGGTCTGAGGTTCACTGGGCTCCTGCCCTAAGGCATCATCGGGAACAGTGGTCTTTAATCCTGGCTGCATGTTAGAGTCACCCAGGCCCCACCTCCAGAAACTCTGATTTCATTCTTCTGGGGAGGAACCTGGGCATCTGGTTTTTCAAATCTTCACAGGTGGGTGGGAAAGCATGGGTTTGGAAGGGCAGGCCGAGCAGGGAACAAGCATTCTAGAGGAGTCATTTTTGACAGGGGCCACCTAACCCATGTCAGATCTGGGACACCCGTTTTATCTCTGGGCTGGGTCTTGGGAGAAACCTCCCTCCAAGAAAGGTCAGCTGGGCGAGCATCCCTAGTAGCTGCATCTGGGCCTCCTCCTCCTCCTCCTCCTCCTCCTCCTCCTCCTCCTCCTCCTCCTCCTCCTTCCCGGATGCCCACACCTACGCTCAGTGCCAGCAGGGAGCCAGAGCTGCAACCACCCCTCTCCAGGGGCACTCACCAGGCTGTGCTGGGCCTGCAACTCGATCTCCAGTGTGTTGACTGTTCGTCTCAGATCAATGATGTCCGACTGGTAGGTCTGAAGCTGCTCAGAGCTGGTGGCCACCTGCTGGTTAAGCTCCTCCATCTGCAAAGGGGGAGATAGGAGAGGCTGGGGGTGCTGTCGCAGGGACACTGGCGAGGTCACCCACCGGCGAGAGGCCCACCTGCGTGTTGAACCATTCCTCCACATCCCTGCGGTTGGTCTCCACCACCGTCTCGTACTGACACCGCATCTCTTCCAGCATCCTGTTCAGGTCCACAGGGGGCGCAGCGTCCACCTCAATGTTCAGGCGGTCTCCAAGCTGGCATCGGAGGGTGCCGACTTCCTGAAAAAGAGCAAGAGCCCCGGGCACGTGTGAAGTTGTGGGATTCTGGCTCACCTCCCCAGGCGATGTGAAAAGACAGAACTGAGAGTCTCTAAAGATCTCTACAGCGAAGGGGCCCCAGAGGACCACCACCCGCTCTGTAGTATCCTGATGGCCTTCAGGTGCCAACCGGACGCCCTCGTGATGGGGGAAGCACTCCAGCTAAACCCCTCCCTTCACAAACGAGCATCAAGGTTCATTTCATGCATTTAAGCTGGGGTGGGAGCCCGTGCGCCTGCATCCCCGGGCACTCTCCCTGCCCGTTCATCTGGGAAGCAGGGCAGCAAATCCTGGCTTCACTTGGCTCAAGGCCAAGGTAGAGCAGGCGCCCTGCAGGCTTGGCTGCCAAGGAGAGAAAGTTGTCACTGAGGCTCCGGGTGTGCGATAGCGCCTCATTAGCGGCTTCTCAGTTCAGGCCCAGGTTCCCTGATTAGGTGGGATGAGTCAGGTACCTTAGGGCACTTGGCAAATGCATGGCTGTTACTTTACACTTAAGCCTAAGGAAACCCAGCCAGGACTCAGAGACACTTGTTCTTTCAAGTGCCAAGTCAAGAGGTTGAGAGTCAACCCAGGAAAGGAGGGAAAAAACAACAGAGCTTGGTGGGCTGGTGTTCTGTACTCGGGTGCCGGGGGTGAGGGGGGTGGGGGGCAGGGGTGAGGGGATTACCCCAGGACCTGCAGGAGAGAGAGGAGGGAAAGCCAGAAAGGGCTGACCTGAGGCTCCTGGATTAAGCCTATTAGATGCAAACGGAAGAGAAGAAGGAAGAGGAAGGTGGGGACAGAAGGAAGGAAACCACTGCAGTTCAACTGCCCCTGAGAAGACACGGGGCACCCAGCAGTCCAGCCTCGCGGAGATGGGCAGGTGTGGGTTCCAGAACACAACCCCCCCGTGGTTCCAGTGCACCAACCGCCCCCTGGAACTTGGCTCTCGGGAGAAAAACAGATGCCTCGGAAAAGCACTTGGCAGTCTCGCAAGTCCAGGGAGTGCGGAGAAGATGGCTAGCGTTTCTGAGCACCGACCGAGAGACAGATGTTTCAAGCCCCAGACGCCACTGAATTCTCAAAGCAACCCTGTCAGATAGTGTTGCTCCCGTGTATAGAGAAGGAGGCTCAGAAAGGTTAAAGGCTCTGGGCGAAGTCACAGAAACAATACGTGGCAGGCCTGGGAATTCCAGCCCACGGCGGACCCACCCGAAGGCCCACGTACTTCCCACGTTCTGCGTCTGCTTGACTCCCGGGCTCACCTCCTCGTGGTTCTTCTTGAGGCAGAGCAGCTCCTCCTTCAGGGACTCCACCTGGGCCTCCAGGTTGGCCTTGCACAGGGTCAGCTCATCCAGGATCCTGCGCAGGCCGTTGGTGTCGGCCTCCACCAGCTGCCGCAGGGCCAGCTCCGTCTCGTACCTGCACAAGGACAAGGTCAACAGTGAGGGCTGGAGATAGGGGAGTCCTTGAACTGCTGGAACTTCTCCAACTCTCCATGAAGTGAATGGAAAGCCGCCCCCAGGCATGTGCGGGGAGAGAGGGCGCCCTTCCCCGGGCCAAACTCACTTGGTCCTGAAGTCGTCAGCAGCCAGCTTGGCATTATCGATGTGCACCACCATCCTGGCGTTGTCTGCCTTGGTGCACAGAACCTTGAGGCCAGAGCACACAGAGGGGGTCAGCCCAGGATAAGAACCCAAGTGAGGAGAAGATGGTAGCTGGGGGGCTCAGCAGCCTAGCAGCCATCGCTACAGAAGCCCTTCCTCCCTGGAACTCTGGGGGGTACTTAGGGAACTGCTCGTCCTTAGAGACGTGAGATTTATTTCTTAAGCACCTGGGTCTGCATAAATCCGAATACCCCATTTTGGATACAATGAGCAATACGGAAGGAAAGACTTTCATGAAATCTGAAGCCCTTCATGTGACAGTTAGAAGAGTCCTTCATCAGCACTAATATTTACTGAAAACCCACCCCGTTCCAGGGGCTGTGCTAAGCACTTGACCTGCATCAACTCAGGGAATCCTCTTGGCAGCCCCATTAGGTAAGGACCATTTTTATCCCCATTCTACAGATGGGGAGACTGAGGCCCAGGGAAGGGAAAGGACCTCCCAAAGTCATGCAATGAAGACTACATTCCACATTAAGGGCTCTGGCTGGGTGCTCCAATTATGAGATAATTCTCTGCCCTCAGGAAGTCTCTTTTCCCTGAACACAGCTTAGTAAATGATGAGATTACAGTCTAGAATGCCTGCCGTTCCGGTTGCCTTCCCAGTGAGACTGCTCAGCGCCTGCCCTCACCTTCTGCTGGAGCTCCTCAATGGTCCTGAAATACGACTGGTAGTCAGGACACATGGTGGGCACTTGAGACTGGCAGGCCTCTTGGATCTTGCTCTCCAGGTTGGCGTTCTCCTGCTCCAGCTGCCGCACCTTCTCCAGGTAGTTGGCCAGCCGGTCATTAAGGAACTGCATGGTCTCCTTCTCGCTGCCATTGAAGGTCCCTTCACAGAGCCAGCTGCAGGTCCCCATGGTGCTGGAGATGCCAGCGGTTGGCCGGCAGACGCTGGGTCGGCAGGAGCTGGATAGGTAGGTCTTGGAGAGGCAGCCGGCCAGCCGGTAGGTGGTGGGCATGCAGACGGAAGGCACACAAGGCATGGGCTGGCAGACATAGCCCAGGCACAGCTCAGGCCGGCAGTTCATGCCACTGGAGCAGACAGAGGCAGGCCGGGGGCAGCTCTTGATGGAGGCGGGTGGGCAGTTGGATGTCATGTTGGAGAGGCCTCTTCTCTCAGCTGCAGCTACCTGGATCACCAACACCTACAGACCCCATCCCTCTGGGGCCTTTTATCCCCTTGGAGTAAGGGGGCTCGCCCCAGAAAGCAGTGTGGATGTGTACACTCAGCCTCAGAGGAAGCTGCTAATTAATTTGTAATTTGGTTTCCAATAAGCAGTTCCTTTCCTCATAAAAGAGGCCAGGCTTGTCATTTGGCTAAAGCAGACCTCCTGTCATTGATCACCAGGGGAGAGTTTCCGGGACACATCTTCAAAGGATCACCTCCACGCTGGGCCCTCATTATCAGGGCGGGGTAGCCAGGAGACCATGGCGGCCTGGCCCTGAGCCACCCATGCCTGGCCCACCGCACTCCCCCACCCCCGCTCCGGCTCTGAGAAAGGCACAGTCTATGGGCCGGCAGGCGCTCCTTTTAATGAGCGCGTCCCCTGTGGGAAGAGGCCTGGCCCCTGCAGGAGGAAGTGTGTGGGTGACAGAAGTTGCATCGATACCGACAGTGGTAGAAATCCAGGCAGGTTGGGAAGAGAACCTCTGAGGCTTTGGCACACGGATCATCTTCCTCCCCAGGAGGAGAAGTAACATCTCGGGCAAGAGAACAAACTCAAGTCAGAAAGCCTTAAGAGCCAGGGACAGCCTTGCAGCTGGACACCACTGAGAAAGATGACGGAACGCCACGCGCTGGGAGAAAACCTTCAATGTCATGGACATCTCCGTGAGACAGATGCTCTATCTTGACCATCTCTGGATCCACCTTTTCAAGTTCGATTCTTGTTTGCTGAGATGGAGGTTGGCCAGGCAGGCACTGGCCCTACTTTCACTTTCTGCAATGGTGGACAGGGAGGACTCCCGTTGGGGCCTCAGAGGCGAGAGGCAGGGAGTGTCAGCTCCCTTGAGAAGCGACACTTTGCAGCCTGGGGATGAGCTGCGCCAGGAGATGGGGACAGGTATCTCCAATCATAGGAGCCTTGACATGCCTTAAGAAAGCAACAGGTGAGCCCTAATCAGTTTGGCTCAGTGGATAGAGTGTCGGCCTGCAGACTGAAAGGTCCCAGGTTCGATTCCGATCAAGGGCATGTACCTTGGTTGCGGGCACATCTCCAGTGGGGAGTGTGCAGGAGGCAGCTGATGGATGTTTCTCTCTCATCAATGTTTCTAACTCTCTATCTCTCTCCCCTCCTCTCTGTAAAAAAATCAATAAAATATATTTTTTTTAAAAAGAAAGCAACAGGTGTGAGACTGTGGTTTCAGTCCTTGCCTGCAGTACCCGCCAGCTCGAACACGTTACGGTTAATGTGTGTGTGTTACAGAGCCACGTCCTATTTCTTCATCCTCTCAACATAAAATGGGAGAATAAGCACTTGTCCTGTTTTCCACATATCTCTGGAAGAATTGGTGGAGAGGCGGGAAAGAGAAAACCCCACCCAGCCCTATTCCCAGAAATTCATTGCTTAAGAAAAGTCAAGAGAGAGATTGTTACCTTCTAGCTTGCTGTGTGACCTTGGGAAAGTCACTTTACCTCTCTGGGCCTCAGTTTCCTCATGCAAATTGAAAAGGTTAGGTTAGCCCAGCTCAGTGGTTGAGCATCAACTTATGAACCAGAAAGTCACAGTTCGATTTCCGGTCGGGGCACTCGATTCCCAGTGTGAGGTGTGCAGGAGGCAGCCGATCAACGATTCTCTCTCATCATTGATGTTTCTATATATCTCTCCCTCTCTCCCTCCCCCTCTGAAATCAATAAAACTCTATTTTTTAAAAAACTACACCATGGGGATCAGACAGTACTAAGATCAACGTCGGAGGCACCCTGAGCCCCCTGAACTCCCAAGGGCCTTGCTCTCAGCCCTGGCTGCTCACTTGAATAAGGTGCAAAGCTTTAATAAATCCCAACACCAGGCCTGTTCCAGACCCATGAAGTCAGGATTTCAGGATTTCAGGATTTCAGACCAGGCATCCATGCATTTTAAAGGCATCAGCCTTGGCCAAGGCCAAGGCCAAGGCCCTCTGGCCAAGTAGAAAAAGTTTTACAGTTGAAAAACACAAGCTAATAAAGTAGATAGTAATGCCTTCTGCACAGGGCTGCACCGGAGCTGGAGCGCTCCACCTTGGAGAGAGTTAGGGTAGATTTGGAAGAGGTTTGTACCACAAAGAATGAAGTAAAGAGAAGAGTGTGGCTTGTGTGAAACAGGGAGGGTGCGTGTACCGCTTGCTGACTGTGGATTCTCCCACTGACTTTGCTCCGAGTCAGAATTAGCTAATAAGTCATCTAGCTACTTACCCACTTTGGCCTGGTTTGCCCTGGGCATTCGTTGCTGCTTGGAAGGAAACCTCAGAAATGAAACCATGGGCAGGAAAAAGGTGGGTGCCCACATTCCCAGCAACCCAGGCATCCAGCTAGAATCGAGTCCACAATAATTACTGGCCAGTTTTCAAATGCTCAGCACAGCATTAGGGACCTTCCGGCACAGTCAATGTCACGTTCTCTTTTACTGATGATGAAACTGAGACCTACACCTACGAAAACTCCCAAGGCAACAGGGAGACCGGGATTTGAACTCAGGTTAGTCTGACTTGTGTTTGGAGCCCATATTCATCATTCGAACGCCATGGCACCTGCAGCAGGCCTCCTCCGACCGCTGAATTAGGAAGGAAAAGAGACAGAGAATGGCTGCTTCCTGTTCCATCCCAAGACCTCCCTTCGATGAGGCTCAGTCCTGTCCCTGGCACCTAACACACCGCATGGCCCAGGAAGGTGCTCAGCAAGGGTTTGTTGAATGAACTGAATGTTCCTGAGACCATCATCCTCTCTGGGTGGCTGAGCGTCAGCTAAACCAGCCAAGGGGTTCCAAGAAGCCCAAAGCTGAGGGGATGCCGAATGCCAGGAGTGAGGGGGCTGGGAGAACTGAAGCCCAGACCCTCCTTTCCCGGGGATTGGGAAGGGAAGGATTCTAAAATTGAATCCAGGTGAACACTCAGCACCCTTAAGAGGTGTGGGGGGGATGGAGAGGGAGGAAGGGTCCTCAGCATTACCTTAGTCAGCATCTCCCCCCATCTGTTTTCCACCTTGAGTGGCGCTATAACTCTCTTACCATCACTGAAGCACCTTAGCATGTGCTCTTGGCATCTTATAAAGAGCACATGGCCATCTGGGGCCAACCCGCCTTCCTTTTCATCTCAGAAAGCTTTGCCTTCATCCTTCTCCACTTCCCTGTGACATGGATGGAACTTGGAGCCTGCCTGGTCTGGTGGGGGAGAACATTCTGGGGCCAAGGGAGAGCCTTTGGGTCAAGATGCTGGGAGCTCCCACTCTTCCTGCAGAAATGCTTTGATACCCACGGTGGGCCTTATCAGACGTCAAGGGCACACAAGGACGTGATGAGCCTCTTGAGAGCTAGAAGCTCTGAATTGTGGGCGGAAGTCATGCTGGCTGGCTCACTCGCAATCTCATGCTTTGGATGGAGGGTGGGTTTTCAGGGGGGTTCCTACACGGGAAGGACTATGTGAAAAGGCTGCAATGGAAGAGGGGTTGATGGAAGCACACTCCTAGAAGCACCCTAGCATGGGACTTCATAGGGCTGCTCTCAGGAGGACCACAGACATGAGCTAATGAGGTGGCCTGAGATGCTTCCCACTGTACTGGCCCCAGACTTATTCTCCTCCTCTGGGATCTCAGGGTGACCGTGTATACTGAATAGTAGGGAGGATCTGTAACATCTGCCACCACGCTGGACTCCTGGAGAAAGGTCTTCATCAGGAAAGCTGAACAGTAAGCGCCCCGGTACACCTCTACCCACCCCAAAAGGAGCACAGGGACCTTGTCATCCCCAGCACCATACTAGTACAAGGTCAAGCATCCCCCATTCATCTGCCCACGAGTCACCCCTCTTCACACAGCAGAGACACAAGCCAACAATCCAGAATGGCGCTACTTAGGCATCGAGAGCCAAAGCAAATGCACTTTATTGTTCCAAATCCCTCTGTTGCATTTCAGGATCCACTGGAACAGCACCCAGAAGGAAATGCTGACCCGAGAGGCAGCCTGAGGACAGAGACCCTGGCACCCATTGAAATGACGAGGAGATGCAGCCTTCGGGAGCGGCCCGCCTTAGTGGCAGGCTTTGAGAAACTTTATGGCGTGTATTTGCGGTGAGGCCTCTCAGGCCCAAGCCCTGGGCTCTGCGTGAGAAGGCGTTGGGGCTTTAGCATTAGGGTTAACTAGAGGCAACTCCAAGCCCTGGAGACAGTGGCCTTGGCTTTCTGGGCCTAGGCACTCTCAGAACCGGCCTCCCGGACAGGGCACACAAATGGGGCGGGGGCTGCAGGTCGTGCGGGCTGCGCCAGGACCACAGGAAGCCACGGGAAGACAGGGGAGGCATGACTTGGAGGGCGAGGGTTCCGGGGCACACGGGTTACAGGGCAGCCTAGGAGAAAGAAAAAGATCAGATTAGTATGGTTTTCCAGTTGCTGTTTTCCGTAACTCAGAGTAACTTAAAAATCACCTAGTCCTGCCCCATTATGCTGCCAAAAGGGGAGCAGAGGCCAGGGGAGAAAAGAGATTTGCCAGGGTCACGTGATGAATTTGTAACAAGACCAGAAGGAAACGCTCCTGGCTGGGTTCTTCCCAGGCACCATGCTGTCTCCCCAGAACTGTGTGGACGACTGCGTTCAGAAGATGAGAGCGCAGTGGAACTCACTTGCAGTCCTCGCTCTCCAGCAGGCCCCGGTACGTGTTGATCTCGCCCTCCAGCCGGGCCCGGACGTCCAGCAGCACCTGATACTCCTGGTTCTGCCGCTCCAGGTCAGCCCTGATCTCGGCCAGCTGGGCCTCCACGTTGCCGATCAGGCACTGCATCTGGGCCAGCTGCGCGCTGTAGCGGGCCTCGGTCTCCGCCAGAGTGGATTCCAAAGCATCTCTCTGTGAGGACCAGGGTTGTGTAGATCAGAGATCAGAGAAGGAGCAAGGAAGATGCACCTAATCCATCTGAGTCTCACGGAGGCCTCAGAATCCAAGAACAGAAGCCCAGAGAATCACTTTGAGCCAGGATGAACCACAACCAGACAGCTCCCTTGAGATGAGCCCATTAACCCCTCTAGCCATGTTGGTCTAAAATGACCTAAAAATAATATCTCTGGTCCTCGTCGGTTTGGCTCCATGGATGGAGCATCAGCCATCAGCCTGTGGACCCAAAGGTCCCAGTTCAATTCCAGTCAAGCGCATGTACCTCAGCTGCAGGCTTCTCCCTGACCCAGGCCCTGGTTGTGCAGGAGGCAACCAATCAATGTGTTCCTCTCACATCGATGTTTCTCTCTGTCTTTCCCTCTTCCACTCTCCCTAAAAACCAATGGGAAAATATCCTTGGGTGAGGATTAACAAGACAAAAAAAAAAAACAAAAAAAAAAAAAACCAAGAAGATATCTCTGAGTAATTGATAATTACTCAGAAAGAATCTGCTTCCACACATACAGGAGCTGCTGCCTGGACATGTCGGTTGCCACAGCCTCCTCTTTAACCACTGGGGTGTTTGTGAATGGGGGCTGGGCTCTCCTTCCCTCTTCTCTGCATAGAGAATCTCTGATGCTCAAGAGCTTGACCACTAGCCTGTGTGGTCAGAGCATGGAAATTGGGGGCGGGAGGGACTCATGGGCAGCTAGGCTTGGTCCCCAGCAGCCTCAGGACTCACCATGCTCTGCTGGGCCTGCAGCTCAATCTCCAGGGCGTTGACTGTGCGTCTCAGCTCGATGATCTCCGCCTGGCAGGTCTGCAGCTGCTCTGAGCTGGACACCACCTGCTGGTTCAGCTCCTCAGTCTGAAACATACACACACAAGCCCTGGTCAGGATCACTGGGGACACAGCTTCTGAGGTCCACAGAGGCCACTGAGAATCGTGAGCTGAGAAGGACCTTCCAGATCACCCAGCTCAAACTATTCATGTTTTGAGGACATGGTCGCTTAGACCACAGCCACCTACCCAAGGTGCATGTGGACATCAAAATGGAGCTGGGACTCAAACTCGGGTTTCTTGATGGGGAGCTCCCAGGTCACTCCTGTGTGACCCACGGTGCGTCTCTGTGGCAGCCTGTTTCCCGGACGTACCTGGGTGTTGAACCAGTCTTCAGCATCCCGGCGGTTATTCTCCACCAGGGTCTCGTACTGGCACCTCATCTCATCCAGAACGCGATTCAGGTCCACAGGCGGGGCAGCGTCCACCTCCACGTTGAGCCGGTCACCAAGCTGGCAGCGCAGTGAGTTTACTTCCTGTGGTATAGACCAAGGTCAGCACTAACTTTCTCACTGGCTGCCCCCATTGTCCTCCCCACCACAGCTACCTGCTCCCCTTGCTCACCTACTCCCCATGTTCACCTACTCCTCTATACTCTCCATGCTCACCTAGTTTCCCATGCTTACCTACTCCCCATGCTTACCTACTCCTCCATGCTCACTGCTCCCCATGCTCACCTACTCCCCTGTGTTCACCTACTCCCCTGTGCTCACCTACTCCCCTTGCTCACTACTCCCCATTCTCACCTCCCAATACTTACCTCCTCATGGTTCTTCTTCAGGCAGAGCAGCTCCTCCTTCAGGGACTCCACCTGGGCCTCCAGGTCGGCCTTGCACAGGGTCAGATCATCCAGGATCCTGCGCAGCCCATTCATGTCCGACTCCACCAGCTGCCTCATGGACACCTCCATCTCATACCTGGCAGGCACGTAACAGGGCACCTGAAGCTGCATTTCCATTTTCTATCCAAGTCATATCTCACCCCAGACTGGCCTGGTGCTATGTGTCCTTTTTAATGCCTCAGTGACTTAGTGCAGCCAAAACCCTGAGTCTGTGTGTCACCGATGTCCAGTATTACCAGTCCCCAACCAAGGGGCAGGCAGGACCGACACTCACTTGGTCCTGAAATCATCTGCGGCCAGCTTGGCATTGTCGATCTGCACCACCAACCGGGCGTTCTCTGCCTTGGTGCACAGGGTCTGGAGGGGGGCGAGAAGTGGAGGGAAAGTTACTTCAGTAAAAGAAATGACATTCCGCTAGCCAGAGCACCCCAAAGCTGGCATGAGCTGAGAGCAGCACCCATCCCTGGACTCCTGGCAGCAGAGGCTCCATGAAGGCTGTGGGCATGCTGCACAGATCTAGGGCCCCTTCCAATGCAGTGCAGCTGCGACCTGTCGCCTGGAATAGAGAGGGGGAGGCGTGGCAATGCTGCAGAAAGACCAGGAACGATGGCTTCCTCTTCCCTTTCTATCGCCCAGGCTACAGGGCTCTCTGGGAAGGTTATTCCCAACAGCACTCTCTGTGATTCCTGGGTCATAAATGGTCCTTCTCAGAAGCTAGCCCATGTTCAGGGGATGTGGGCTGGGCAAGAAGGAAACTTCTGACAGGCTTTTCCTTTCCTGAATCAGTTATAGGAAACCTGCCCTGTACCAACACATCAAATTCAATCCCTTACCTTAAAGGAGGAAGAGGAGGAGGAGGAGGAGGAGGAGGAGGAGGAGGAGGAGGAGGAGGAGGAAGAGGTGAGTTGGGCTATGGTATCAAATGTCATACAACCAATTAGTCCATAGAGTCATGTTTAAGCTCTGGTTCCACTAACTGCCAGCGGGACCACTTACAATAAGTCACTTAACCAGCCTGAGCCTCAGTGTGCTCATCTGTTAAATGGGCTGGTGATATCTCCCTCGTAAGATTACTGGGAGGAGCAAGTGAGGCCACAGTGTGAACATGCCCTGTAACCTCTGAAGTGCCCCAGGGGAACTGGGCCACCACCACAGATGTCCTGGCTTCCAGTCCAGTGCTGGTGGCACCAGCCTCCTGAGCTGCCAGCGCCACTCGAAACCCCTCACCTTCTTCTGGAGCTCCTCGATGGTCCGGAAGTGGGACTGGTAGTCAGGGCACAGGTAGGGCACCTGCTGCTCGCACCACTCTCGGATGCGGCTCTCCAGGCTGGCGTTCTCCTGCTCCAGCTGCCGCACCTTCTCCAGGTAGCTGGCCAGGCGGTCGTTCAGGAACTGCATGGTCTCCTTCTCGCTGCCCGTGAGGATGCCCTCCCTGAACCAGCCCCCGCCCACACTGTAGTTGGTGGCAAAGCCTCCGGACGGGAGGCAGAGAGCAGGGAGGCAACTGGCAGCCCTGCAGCTGCTCCTGCCCAGCCCGACCGAGCAGGTGGAGAAACTCCGGGCCCCACGGGAGAGGCTGGGGAGCTTGCAGGAGCTGCTGGAGTACACGGTGGACACGCGGGGCGAGCCCCCATGGGCTCCTCCCAGGCCCTTAAGAGACCCCGAGGAGAAGCTGGCCTTGAGGCATTTGGAAGCCATGGCCTCTGCACCGGGACGCAAGTGACAGAGTTTCAAGCTGGACACCCCGATGCACAGGCTCAGCTCCTCGCCCCGGGTTTATATCTCGGCCCCCGTGGGCGTTGGCCTTTACAAAGTGTCTTCTCCTCGTAAAGTTAATACCACTTTCTATCCGAACCCCTCATTAACCTGCTCTTTAGCTTCCTGTGAACATTTCTCGGCCTCGTAAACAAGGAGTCCCGTTGGACAGGCGGCTACGTTGAGACTCGTCACCACCGCCCCGTGCTGCTGCCAGGTCCCAGTCTCTGTCAGTTCTTCAAAGGGGCCTGTCATCAGAGGCCAGACCTCAGCCCCCTCGGTAAGAGGCGTGGGAGCCGGTCTTGACTTTCTCCAGCATTGTCTTCTTTTATGAGCCAGGGGAGTCGGGGAGGCCTCTGGGCTGGCTCCTGGGTATTGGAAGGGCAAGTCTGGTTGTTGCAGGAAAGCCGGGCCTCAAGCCCAAGGAGGCACAGAAGGCTCTAGAACAGCTCAGGACATATGACTACGGTAACCAACTATTGCTGTTCCCCAGGATTGTTCTGGTTTTAGTGCTGAAAGTCTCCGATCCCTGGGAACCCCTCGGTCCTGGGCAAAAGGGTTCGGATGGTCACCCTGGACGCAGCAGAACCTGGATGAACACATCCCCACTCCCTCCCTTGCCAGGAAGTCCGTTCTGGCTGTGCAGCCTCAGCTCCAGCCTAAATGAGTAGAGGTCAGGAAGGTGTGGCCCAGGCCCTGGTTGAAAAATGGAGAAGCCTTCCCTTCTGGTTGCTGGGCCAGCCGGAACGGTCTTGCTTCACAGGCCTCCTCAGAAGGCTCAAAGCGCCCAGCCTTCGGAATTCAATCTCTGCAGCAGGAGCTGTCTGACGGATGCCCAGAAAGCTGGACAAGGGTGGGTTATTTGTCCAGAAATTCCATCTGCCAAGCAAGTGGGACCTGGAAGAGGGCCTGGAAGCTGAGCAAGAGGGCAGGTGTGGCTGGGGCACAGCCTCATCAGGGAGGCTGATGGGACTTGCCTTCTGTTCTGCCCTGCGGTCTGGGTCCTGCTTACTCTTCTCGGGATGCCATCAGGAGAATGACCATGGGCTGAGCACCAGCAGCCTTCCCAGCAGGGAGCACACTGCTTTCTCACCAAATCCTCATGGTGCCCTGTGAACCGAGTTGGTTATCCCCCTCTCAATGCTGAGGAAACCAAGACCCAAAGATGATGAAAGCTAGTGGCACCCGCGAGTGACAGGTAGAACCAAGATGCCAACCCGAGTCTGGCCTGGCCTTCTCCACCACACCCCCAGCCTCCCCCACAGCTCCGAAATCCTGTCCTCACTGCCGGCGGTGGCCGGGCTCTGTGGAGAAAGGAAAGGGCAGAAGAAGGTGGACTCCACAAGAGGATGGCCAATGGCCTCTGGTGTCCCAGGAGATGCAGCTCAGCATGGTTGTTACCTGTAAACTCTGGGGGTTCGAATTCCAGTCCTGCCACGTGCCAACTGTTTCCTCTCTATTCCCTCCTCTGTAAACCAGGAGGAAGGTAGTACCTGCTTCCTAGGACTGCTCTGAGGATAACATAAGTGTGAAGCTTCTAGAACAGCACCTGCTCACAGTTCATGCTCAGTAAGGGCTGCCGCTGATTGCTGGTCCCCGTGCTTGTGGAGTCTTGTTGAAGTCACACCTCAGTGCCACACATCTGTCACTAGGGAGTGCGGATGGTCTCTGAGCACACAGGCCACCATCCCACGGGCCAGGTGCATGTGTTTAGGGCCCTCGGATACAGAGCTTCCATGAGTCACCATGCCCTTCCCACACCTGGGGGCCTGGTGTGACTGGCACCCACCCAGCGCCAGTCCAGGCCCCCATTGGCTACCTCAGCCTCTTCCTCCCTGGAAATCCATGCCCCGGTGCAAGGACACACCTGAGCTGAGAACCTGGCTGCACCTCCTTGGGTGTTTGTGCTTCCCACCCAGGTGAGTACAGGGCTCCACCCAAGCCCTGCTAAGCCGCAGCCTCCTGGAGACACCCAGGAGCCCAGAGAAGCTACAGCAATGGAGGCCAGCAAGCCACATGCTGTTTATACAGCCTGAGGGTCACATGGGTTCCCAGGCAGGGCTCCGCACCTGTGCTATCTGGAAAGGGTTTCTGTCTCCCACATAGTCCTTGTAATAACAAGCTATGGGACCAGCCATCGTGCACTGAGTACTGAGCACCTGCCGGGCTCTGTGCTGAGTTCTCTCCTGGCGTTTTCTCATTCACTCCTTAGAACAACCCCATGAGATTGGCATCTCCAATATCCCCATTTAATAGATGAATAGACTGAGGCTGGGAATGTTTCAGGAGCCTGCCCCCTGCTCCAGTCCTGCTATACTCTACCAGCTCCAAACACTCATGGCAATGACTACTGGTTGACCTGTTGGCCCTCCATATCCTCAAATTGTCTTGTGTTTCAGCCCTATCTTCTCAGGGAGACTGTACATTCTTGGGGGCAAGGAATGACCTGGTACTTCTTTTGAAAACTCTATAGTGTCAAGCACAGTGCTGGGCTTCTAGATGTCCCAACATGAATGAATGAATGAATGAATGAATGAATGAATGAATGAATGAATGCTTTGCCCGTGGTGAATTGTGCTAAGTAAGGAAGCAAAGAAAGGATTTTAAGAGGAAGGGAGCATAGAAAAGGAGGGAATGAAGACAGAAGGAGAGAAAAAGTGGGTAGAGAACTGAAAGATACAGCACTTCCAAAGCCAGTCTTACCATCCTTACTCTTACAGATGAGTAGACCGAGACTTAGCGATAAAAAATTAGGCATCTCTGTGGAGGTGAGCAGCATCTGCTCAGACTAATCAGCCCCTTTGGCAGAGAACAAAGTGTTCTCTGGGCCAAAAGCCATTCTGCCCAAAGGGAGACAGGACCATAAGCCAATTCACTGCCGCGTCCATGTCCAGTCCACAGTGCTGAGCTCTGGTGTGCACACTGCTTAGTGATTTAAACTGGAACTCAGTAGAAGGTGTATGTGAGAGTGAGAGTAGGAAGGGGTTCCTTAACCAACATGGACTCCAAACAATTTAATAAAAAGTTAGACAAGGCTACCTAAATAAAGTGCCCATGACACCCAGGGCTGTCTGAGTGCATGGCATGAGGCTGTGATTTCCCTCTGCAGACTGTGGAGAGTGCTTAAAAAGGGGACACACTGCACGCTGGGAGGAGTTGACAGTGTGGCTGTCAGGTCACAAGCCTGTGTGGTCTGTCTGTCTGCTATGACACAGTAGCCAGGCAGCTCAAGCTATAGCCAGAACTGAAGGTCCAGTCCAACCCCTGGCTATTCCCATGCACAGCAGGGGTGGCGTGCTCTGCGTGCCCCCTGCCCACCGCTCATCTCCTGAGCCTCAGACCTGAGCCAAGAAGGGGAGCCCGCAGGCGTCATAGCAGGAGTGAGAAGCCCAGAGAGCGCAGGGCAAGAGGAGAGTGAGACCACATGGAAGGACCCTCCTGACCACGGCTGAGCACATCCTCTGAGGCCACGGCCTTCGGGTTCACTGTCCAGCTCCAAGGGTGCTACTGGCCAAGGGTGCTGTTGTACAGGGCCCACCAGCATCCTGCCGTGTAACCAAGCAAAGACTCCGGGCCCATCTCGGGGGCTAGGGGATTTCCACTCTCCATACTCAGCTCAGGGGCCCTTCATTTAACACTAATGTTCACTGCTACCACTTCCTGGGAGCTGCACACACTGCACCTCCTGCAGCCCCATTTCACAGATGAACTAGCCAACACAGGACATGACTGGGCGCCCACTGCCAAACGCAGAGCCAGGCTCAGTGCAGATGCTCCCACCTGCCCATGCGCCTCTTCCCTAAGATCCAAGAGACGTTTGCTGCACCTCTGGTTGAGCAGCAAATTCCTGGTGACATCCGTCAAGGCCATGTCTTTTCCATGGAGGTCTTGGGCTCCAGTAAGAGCTCAGAGGCAGAAAAGAAGAGAAAGAGACAGACACAGAGGCAGACAGAGAGAGAGGTGAGAACCTGACCTGCGTGCTAGGAAGAGCACCAGAGTTAGAGTCTGAATAGCTGAGCCATGGCCTGTCCTTCGCACCCCTGTGTGGCCTGGGACAAGTCATTGCTCTCTCTGGGCCTGTGTTCTCAACTGAAGACTGAGGCCGGAGACAAAGCAGGCGTGAGGGCCTCAGACTTCTCACAGGCCATGCTCCTCAGATCAGAGGAGAGCAGGTCCTGGCATGGTTAGGCTCGATGCTCAGATGGGTACCGCTTAACCAGCAGACGCAGGGGCACTTTGAACTCTGCCCCATTGTGAAGTTTCCTTCCCACACCACACACACCCAGGTCACTGTCCCCATCACTTTCACTTCAGCTCTGTAGCTAGTGTTGTGGACATGAGTTTACCTCCCACCTTCACACCCCAAGTCACTCCAACTCTGCTCCCTGGGGTGGTTGCCCCAGCCTGGCAGCCTGGAATTTGCCCCTCTCTGGTTGATCCTGGAACCCCCCTCTCCTAAACTGTCCCTGTGCCAGGGATGAAGACTAGCGCAGGGGAAAGGGCGCCAGGCAAGGGAGAAGCTAAAGGGAAGGGAGAGATAACCCCCAGATTCAGGCAGGACTACTGAGGAGGGCCGGCCAGGGAGCCTTTGCCTCTTCTGGGGTCTCCCCAGGTGGGTACCCACAGCAGGGCTGACAAGCCTGGGGGGTGTGGCCAGCACCCATCCTGATTGGGTCAGTGTCTGGGCTCATGGACCAGGGCCTGAGGCATCCTCGTTATTTGATATGTTAATCACCCCGTCGCCTCCTATCACCCAGCACTAGCGAAGACAGACCTGACACCAAATCCCACACCTTCAGTGCAACCCCTGACCAAACACCCCCAGAACTAACCACGTCAGAGTAGACAGAGTTGCGTTTGCTATGCCAACAGAACACACTTTATTGGGTACATTTCCAGGGAAACCTAGTTTTGCGTGCATGAAAGCAGGGAAAGGGAGAAGCACAATGTAAGAAGTATTTTGGTAGAAAAAGCCTGCTGAGCGGGGAGACCCTCTAGGGAAGGGAGGTTGTTGAGAGCCGGGAGACACAGGGGAGACCTCCCTCCTGTGGGCTGGTCGGCTGGGCACAGCGGGCAGGCCTGCTTGTGCTCCTGGAGGAAATGACTCTCCCATCTCGGATCTCCTCGGCGATGGTGCGAATCTAGGTGCTGCACTGGGAAGCCGGGGCACAGGACATGCCCGAGATGTAGGGACCTCTACTGGCAGGCTTGCATTCCGTGGCACAAGGGTGGGGAGGCAGCCTGGGGAGATGGAATTGTATCAGGTCAGGCGTCGGGACTTTGCACCGATGTCACGTTAAACAGATTTAGGGGATCAAGTGAAACACGTGGGTGACAACAATGAACCGCCTCAGACAGTGCTGAGCGAGGGCTGCAGAGATGAAGACTAGAGACTCCTAACCAAAACAGAGCTTGGACCCACTTGTCCCCTGCCTCCCCGCCCCGCCCCCCCATGAATGACCAAGTCAGGGGCCAGAAGGAATCTCTCTCTCTCTCTCTCCCCCCCTTCATCTGTGCACTAGCCATCCCATGGCTGATGCTGCCAGCCAGGCCCTAGGGGTGGGTCTAGGTACACCTTCCCCTCCCCATGAGGCCTGACTCCCCAGGACCCTGGCCACTCACTTGCAGTCCTCTCCCTCCAGCAGGCAGCGGTAGGTGGCGATCTCTGACTCCAGCCGGGCCTTGACGTCCAGGAGGAGCTGGTACTCCTGGTTCTGCCGTTCCAGGTCGCAGCGGATCTCGGCCAGCTGGGCCTCCACGTTGCTGATCAGGCACTGCATCTGGGCCAGCTGCG